>JALMQS010000127.1:6935924-7093005 GCA_024734495.1 Forficula auricularia
AAGAGAGCGTAACGACCATACGAGAACAATTACAGAAGGTTAGTGCGGACCGATACGCTCTCTCACTCGTGGGACCCATAGCGAATATAGATTTAAGTGAGGAGGTCGGTAACATGAAAGCCAACTTTGTACGAATCGAGAACATTGTCACACATTTGGGTGAAATGATACCCCCGTCGCGGACAAAACGTGGGCTAGTGAACTTGGGGGGACGCGTGTTGAAATTCATTTTTGGTACTTTAGATTCAGACGATTTGGGCGAAATTGACGCTCGTCTGAATTCATTAAATGAAGCACAAGACGAAATTGGGCACTATTTGGGCGATCAACTCACAGCTCTAGACCATATCGACCGGAAAACAGAAGAGAATTTCGATCAAATTCAGAGGAATGCTCGGGCGTTGATTGACCTGGCACAACTTTTAGACAAAAACTTAAATAATTCTTACTCGCGACAAGACGCCATGGAGCGCTATGTTAATGGAGCTCTGAACATTATTGTATGCGTTGAGCGCCTGGGGTGGTCAGTGCGGTCTGTACAAGGTTGGTTGACGGACGTCCTCGGGATCATTCAGTCAGCGGCATCGGGTAGACTGGATGCAAGGCTGATTGATCCCTCGTTACTATTAGATATAATGACTACTGTAAGCCCGGGATTGCCAACCGGACTGGGGTGGGTAACCCCTTTAGAATTAAGGAATATGTTTGTTTATTATAGTCTATCTAGTGTTAAGGTATACAGTGCAGTGCGTGCGTTGCGTGTGGTTGTGACGGTTCCCTTAAAGGACGTGAGACAATCGGGTGAACTCTTTCGGGTCCACAACCTTCCAGTGACGCGGGGCGTTCTACGAACTCGAGTGCGGCTGGAACATGAGTGGTTCGTTACTACGTTTGATCGCCAGGAATTCGTTCTACTGAACCAAGACTACGTGAACAACTGCAAGGGAACTGATCCATTAGTCTGTTCAGCTCCGGTACCCTTTACAACGCTGGCCCAGCCCAGCTGCTTGAGTGCCATCTACTTTAGACGAACTACTGACGTACAAACCTTATGTCAGTGGGACGTCCTGCTGGGGCAGATCCATGACCAGTGGGAGCCTTCCTACTTGGGCTCCCACTGGTACTACAGTCTAGCCAAACCAAGCGAGGCACGGTTACAGTGTCGGGAAGGGACGAATGAGTTTAGCCACCGAGATGTCAACCTGGCGACGAGTGGCTACCTCGAGCTTCCCGACGAGTGCGAACTGCGAACCACCCATCATGTTCTGATGACTCGAGGGAATACACTAACTCTACACCGGACCACACTGGCCCCGCCATATTTCCCGCGTGAAGCAGACTCTACAGTCGCACATTCACCACAGGGCTCAGTAGCGGATCTCAGCCAAGGAATACGAAGCCTGGAGGAGGTTCGGGAGGGCCTAGGGCGACGTTCGATGGAAGTACCCCTGACATTACTCCACGAAGAATTGACCCGTATACAACAACGAAGGCACCATCGGTACATAGCGACAGCAGCCGGCGCGGGTGTACCAACCCTAGTGGTGATATTCGGCATTGCGTATTATTGGTGGCGGCGCAGAACTCACGATATTGACAACAATGAGACTGAGGAGGGGTTGGGTGAGCCGGAACCAGTAGCGTCTTAAGGGGAACCGAACACTGATCCGTGAGTGTGAAGTGTAGATATGTGAAGTGTAAAAATAAGTGAATTATTAGTTTATATGACGCATGAGTCATCCTACCGGGCGAACTGTAAAAGGATGTCTATGCCCAAGGGCATAGACATCTTTTAGAAAACCGGGAAGGATGTAAGGGTTAACAAATATATTTAGTATAAATATAACAAAAAGACTAAGTTAGTTTGAATGAGTAATAGACTGGATAAACTGCTGAGCTAGCAAGCAGACAGCCAGGCGCCTGGCAGTTCTAAGCTATCTAAATAGAAGGATCGGGGAGAAGGAGTGGGACAGAGAGAGATAGATGCGGCGGCGGCCGCCGCTCGTTGGTGTGTGTTGGTATTGGTAAAGACGGCAGCAGGCGGCAGCGGCTGGCGGACCAGAGTTGGTTTGGACGGGTGTGTGTTAGCAGCTGTGAAAAGAGAGAGGACGAGGCCGCCCTGTGAGCTATGTGCACCGAGAGGATGATAGCGTTGATGGTGTTGTGTGAGTAAGCTGGCCAGCGAATAGATTAAGTTATATATAATTCATAGATTTAAGTATTGTACCAAACGTAGATTTAAAAATGATATAATCAATGTCAATATAAGTAATTAATTGTAAACATCGGTTCGATTATCAATCAAATTAAATATTATTTTAAATTAAAATATAATCTTTGTCCTCATTTGTGTTAAGTGAACCTATGGTGAAATTAAATATCCTTTTAAATATAATGTTTTGCCCCTAATGAGACCCCCTTTCAGGTCTGACGGAAATCCAGCCCTACAAATTTATTTCTTTTAATGAACTTGAAATATGAGATAAAATTTTAAAATTGAAAATAAAGTTCTATGTGTGTGTGTGGTGGGGCGCGTCTCTGCCCCCCCCCCCCGCTTGGACAATTCGATCGCGACACACTTTCGAGATAAAAAGTAGATCTTATATACATCGGCCACCTTATATACATTCTCCCCCCCCCTCCATAAAAAATTCCTGGATCCGCCCTTGAATACGAGCTTTTCGAGCATGCCTTCGGCACGGCCTCGAAGCTCGGCCCTCCAGGCTGGTGCCCTGGCGGGAAAAATTTTATTCCTCTTAAAAAACCACACTCCAAATGTATACCTGTAAACTCCCGAAAATTCATACTCTCTTAAAAGTTTCGCCTCATTTTCGTCCTGACACAGCTACAGAAATGAGGCTCTAGTCATGAATCTGGAAGTATTTTTTTTTTATAATCTAGAGGGTTGTGATATTTTTTGTGTGGAAATAGATTTATTTTAAATATTTAAAAGAGATCAGGTGTTGTTTGGCTGCTCCACTATTGCCATGCGTGTCTTAAGTCGTTTCTTTTTGTGAAAATCAAAAAATAAGAATAACAAAATTTAGATTTTTAAAAAATTATAAAAAAGTGGAAAATTATTAAAAAATAAACAAATAATATATAAAATATAAATCAAATAAGATGTGATTAATTTCTTCTTCTATGCGCAAAGAAAAGCGAATTGAATATTTAATTTTTGAGTGGTGAAGGGGGGGAGAAATAATTATCAATATAAATATTTAATGTTTCTTAATTTAAAATCAATTGGAGTCTTTCATTTCAAAATTCGAGTTAAAATTACAATTATATTTCAAATTTGCCGCAAATATATTGACGGCATCAGCGCTCCCTGTCGGATGCATTACGTGAGCATTGTTGCAAATTAATCTAGGCCATTATATACATAATAAGAACATATATAAATTATAAACAAAACAATTTGGAAATGTCAAATAAATAAGTCGAGAAAATAGTACCTAATTTTAATTAAACGTATTCTTTCTAATTTAAATGACAATTTATGGATACTATATTTTTAATTTAAATTATTTTCTTGAAACTTTCCTGGTCTTGAATTTAATTAATTTACCGTAGATGTCAAATACTTGTTCCTACTTTCAATGCTTTGATAGAGATAAAAAAATAATTAATTCCTATCCGACCACTGAGGGACATCGCACTCTCTTTATTTGAAAATCGCAAACCATCAATTCTTACCCGACCACCGAGGGACACCACAGCCTCCTCATCTTGCTTATCCAAAAATAAGAAGAAAGTATTAAATAACAATTTCTTCTAACTTATTATTTTATAATAATGTTTTTACTTTACCATACAGGGTATGGTCAAGTATTGTAATTGTGCATGAAAAAGTGGACTTTTCCTTCTTTTTTTTTTTCGAAATATCTCAAAAACGGCTTAAACTATTCCGATTAAATAAATTGAGCGAAACCATGGCATTTCGCTCTACAAAAAAGCCCTAATAAGTGAACATCGAAAAAAATATATTTTTCGAAATAATAATTTTTTGTCAAAATGTCTGTTAGTTTGTTAGTTAGTCTGTGCGTTACCAAATTTTGTGGACGAGCTAGCTCAAAAACTAGTGTGAATATCGAAACCAAATTTCACAGGTAGTTTTGGTCCATTGAGATTAAGAGCTGATTAGATTTTGGTGTATATGCCCAAAATTAAGGGGGGGGGGGCGAGGGGGATTAAAAATTAAAAATCTAGGCCATTTGACCAAACTCAACCAAATTTTGTGTACATAAGGACCCCAGAAGACTAAAAATGCAAAAAATAACCGCCCAAAATGAGGGGATGGGGGTAAAAATAAAAAATCCAGGCCGTTTGAGCAAACTCAACCAAATTTTGTATACATAATCAGTGGACCCCCAGAAGTCTAAAAATGCAAAAACTAACCGCCCAAAATGGGGAGGGGGGTGTATGGTCAAAAATTAAAAATCTAGGACATTTGAGCAAACTCAACCAAAAATTTTGTATACATAATCAGTGGGACCCAAGAAGTCTAAAAATGCAAAAACTAACCCCTCCCCCTCCCCTACATGATTATAAATAATTTTATTAAATATTAAATATAAGTGAGGGGCCAGGTTGTTTGTTAAAGTCAAGTGGATGGCCACGTCAGAACACGTCAGCTTATTTTATTTTACCCTTGTATATTTTAAGCCTTATAAGTAAAAAAAGTTTACAAATAAACGAATTTTTTATTTGTAAAAGATTATAGTTTAAAAGGTTTGATTATTCGCATTTAAGTAATACAATATTTATTTTTATCAAACAGAGCACACTCTCTTTGATTTACAGATCTATTTTACATTCTCATTATAAAGATTAACTATTTTAATAAAGTTGTTGGGAGAAGAAACCAATCGACTTGATTGGGGAATAATGGAATTGAAATAATTATCGGAAAAAGAGGTTTTTTTATCTAATTAGATTTTTCCTCTTATTAAAAACAAGGACTAAAGATGAATAAGGACACTCGATGGTGGAGAAGTAATCTCCGGAATCGAAGCAAAAATACAATGTATATATTAATTAATGTAAAATAATTGGTTTAATAAAATTTATAAAAATAAAGTTGTTGCAGGGAAATAAGGACAATATCTTATGCAAATAAATTTTATTTTTTGCCAACATTTCGTCAACTTTGTGGACTTCCTCAGGGCTCAAATAAATTAACTTCCTTGCATATATGTCATTTTATCAATATCTTTAAGATATTTTAAGATTTAAAAAATAAAATATTTTCAATCTGTTTGATGACTGGCCTGATATGTTTGCTAAGAAGGAATATTGATAAAATGACAAATATGCAAGAAAGTTAATTTATTTGAGCCCTGAGGAAGTCAACAAAGTTGACGAAACGTTGGCAAAAAATGAAAATTATTTGAATAAGATATTGTCCTTTTTCCCTAAAACAACTTTATTAATTTAATCGATGGACAGAATTAATCAAAATAATTAACTATTTTATACTTTACGAGCTGCTCCAGGCTTGCCCTTTACAGCTCAGGCCTCCGGAGTAGGTGGCCCTGGCGGGCGAGCATCTCGGCATGTGATAATTAGGTCTGTAATATATATTTGTAATATTTTGCCCCTCCTTCGCCCCACGCACTCATTTTTGCTATTGATTTTTACAGCATACATTTTATATAGTCTTAAAAACTAACATTACAAAATTTGATCAAGATCGGAGATAGTTTTAATTTTTGCCCCCATTCACATTTTGGATAGTTGAGGGGGGGGGGGGCGGGGGTCGGATTACAAAAAATTTTGAAATTATTTTTTAGATATTTGCAAATTAATAATCCACAGTTTTCTAAAGAATAAATGTACTAAAAAGCTAAAAATTTCTATAATTCCCCCCCTCCTTTCGCCCCCATAAAGTCAATTTTGATAGTTGATTTTTACAGGAATAGTTTCTTAAAGTAATAAAGAATAACTCTACAAAATTTGATCAAGTTAGGAGAGAGTTTTAATTTTTGCCCCCACTCACATTTTGGATAGCTGGGAGTCGAATTTCAAAAAATCCTCAAATTTCTTATTAGATATTTGTATTTAGAATTTTATTAAGTAAAAATCAAGTAGATATCTTAATTGAAAATGCATAATTAGTGTATACACATTGCAAAGATACTTTACCCCTTTTGACCCCTTTAGGGGTCGAATTTCAAAAAATCCTGAAATCAGTTTTTAGATATTTTAATTTAGTATTTTTACAAGTAAAAAGCAAGTAGATATTTTATCGTCCTTAAGAGATATTGCATAATCAGTGAAAACACACTTTGACCCCTTTGACTCCCTTAGGGTCGAATTTCGAAAAATCCTTTCTTAGTGAGCCCCTATGTCATAGATGTAATATCCTCTCCAAATTTCATGTTTCTATGTCCAGTGGTTCTGGCTGTTTTGATTATGAGTGAGTGAGTGAGTGAGTGAGTGAGTGAGTGAGTCTATCGGGCAAAGAATTTTATATATATAGATAAAGCTCAAAAATATAATTGTTTCAATCAGTGAGCAGCACAAATCAGTCTTGAAAACATAAATTGAAGTTCTTCAAGAGGGTGGCAGATTTGAAATTTGATACAAGTACAAAATTTTATATATTACCTAAATTTCCAATAGCTGTCCGGCCCGGCGGACCCTCCATACAGCTGTTGCCAATAAAAAAAATTAAAAAATACTAAATTAAATAAATTTTTAAATAATCAGTAGAGATTGTGGTGTTGGTGCAAGGTGAAACATCTTTAATAAAGATAAGAGTAAATAGATATTTTATTTAATATGGATTTACTATGAGTTAAGGATACTGGGTCACTTATTTCACATTAATTTTTTAATTTTAATGTGAAATAAGTGACCCAATATCCTTAACTCATAGTAAATCCATATTAAATAAAATTTTTAAATATTTATTTTTAGTTACGTATAAGTTCGCATGGCGTCTGCTAGACTCCATAAATGCAAATTTACAAATAACCAAGGGCGTATCCAGGGGGGACCGCTACCCCATAGAGGCCCGTGCCTGGCGGGAGGTGCAACACGTGCGCCGCACGCAGAGGCCAAAAAACGGCGGCCAAATCGACAGGGAATTTATAACAATTTTTTTTTTTTTTTTTTTATTTTAATGAACTTAAAATATGAGATATGAAATTTGTAAAAAAAATTTGAAAAAAAAAACATTTTTTTTTTTTTTAAATTTTAAAATTGAAAATAAAGTTCTATGTGTGTGTGGGGGGAGCGGCGTCTCTTACCCCCCCCCCCCCCTATACATTCTCCCCCCCCCATAAAAAATTCCTGGATCCGCTCTTGCAAATAGCCTCTTCCTGAAATGATTCTAACTCATTTTTGATGATTTCTAAGTAATTGTATTTAATTTATAGAGAGATAGATAAAAGAACAAGTAAGCAAGTCAATTTTTTTATAAACAGTGAACAAAAGAAATGCCCCTGGCGTCTCTGAGACGTCGCGCGACCACTTAAAAATACACAAACATTTTGAGACCATAATTAATTAAAAATTGAATTGATAATTAGGCCAAAGTAAATGTTGACACACATTTCTCTTTAATTAATTATCCCAGATCTAAAAACAAGTGTTTTTCTTTTGTTAAACATTTTTTTATCTAATGTCCTTTCGTTCAAACACTTCATTTAATTAGTTGAAGAAAAAACATTTAGCTCTCTTAAAAGACAATAATACTAATAGGTAGTTAAGACAATACAAACCCACTAGACACGCAGATGGAGCTCGTTAAGACAATATTCCACTAGAAATGAAGAGCGAGTAGAACTATCCCCTGGAGTTTAGAAATATCTAAAAATAAAATAAAAATCTATTAAAACTTGGCTTGGAATCTGATTGTTTGCTAGTAGTGCTCTAATTGGCTCCGACATCAAACTAATTGGTCATTGTTTATTATTTATTATTTATATATTGTTGTTATCAATAAATTACTGTTTATTATTTATATATTGTTGTTATCAATAAATAATATTGGGAACCTTAGGAAGGAAAGTAAATGCGTGGCTTAAAATTTGGCCGCCTGGTGGTCAAAAGACGAACTAGAGAATGAAGGATTGTCGAATCAGCTGATGCATCCAAGTACACATTACTTTTATTTTTATGAGGAGAGAATTCCATGTTTATAAAGATATTTATATACGTATACCTATATATTGTTTATAAAACCAAACTTAATATTTAGTTGTTTTAAGGCTTATTCATTTGAATTGAAAATTAAAACTTTGTTTTCATTGAGATTGCAATAATCATATGGTTATTTATCCTTCATCGTCTAGTTCTAACTTTGACCACCAGATAGCGTCGAATCGAAACCAAATTTCACACGTAGTTTTGGTCCATTGAGATTAAGAGCTGAATAGATTTTGGTGCATATCGACCCAAAATTAAGGGGGATGGAGGGGAGGTTAAAAATTAAAAATCTAGGCCCTTGTACCAAACTCAACCAAATTTTGTATACATAATCAGTGGGGCCCCAGAAGTCTAAAAATGCAAAAACTAACCGCCCAAAAAGGTGGGGCGGGGGATGTAGGGTCAAAAAATGAAAATCTTGGCCATTTACCAAACTCAACCAAATTTTATAAACATAATCAGTGGGACCCCAGAAGTCTAAAAATGCAAAAACTAACCGCCCAAAATGGGGGGTATAGGGTGCTGGAGGTGGGGTGCAGTGGGGGAGGGGGTCCAGGGGGCGTGTACTATATATATTTGTATTATTTTTATCAGAATTTTAAATTAAAAATAATATTATTATATAGCTTTTAACTGAAGCAAAGCATTGCTCGGTGGCTCCAGGTACTAATTATTATATTTTCAAAAAAAAATTAAATCGAACCATATGAGTTTTGTATGATAACACAAAACATCAAAATTAAGTGTAAATAAAATGCCAGATAGCGAATCGTGCCTTTTGTGTATAATACCAAGTAATTTTGTAGCTCAATGTGTAAGGGCTAGCCGCCTTAAGGTGATTTGGTCGATTTCACTAGCCGCCCTTAAGGTGATTTGGTCGATTTCATAAACTTGCTATTCATTCCAGTTAATTATACGAACGTAATAGGAAGCCAAGTGAACCGATCTGAGTAAGGGAATTCTTGCATCTAACGGAAGGTGGGACAGAGAGGGAGAGATGCGGCGACGACGGCCGCTCGTTGGTGTGTGTTGGTATGGGTGTGAGAGGCCGGCTCGCCGGGAGAGGCAGACGCTACTGAGACAGATTGGAAGGCGGTTGTGCATTGAAGCCGACTTGCGAGCTGAGAAATGAGAGCGGGTGCACTATGGTTTCGTGAGTAGCTGGCCAGCGAGTAGATTAAGTTATATATAATTCATAGATTTAAGTATTGTACCAAACGTAGATTTAAGAATGATATAATCAATGTCGATATAAGCAATATCTTGTAAACACCTATTCGATTATCAATCAAATTAAATATTATTTTAAATTAAAATATAATCTTTGTCCTCATTTGTATATTTGTATTAAGTGAACCAATGCTGAAATTAAATATCCTTTTGAATATAATGTTTTATCCCCAACGCAGCCCCATTTCGGGTCACACAGGAGTCTAGCACTACAAATTGGTGTCGAGGTGTGGGGTAAACGATTTTAAAATTTTCAAAGTGCAATTTGGGGTAAATAATTGTGAAAAGGGAAATTTTGAAAATTTTGAAATCGGGCACTCGCTCGACTCAGTCGAGAGTGCCGCCCGCGAATGATTGGGAAAAAGTTTAATATATATAGAAGGGAATTTTTAAGGGCCAATTTCTGAAAAATTTGGGAAATAAGAATTTGAGAAAAATTTAAAGTGCATAAATTGGAAAACAAAAGTTTATGATATATAGGAGAGAATTCGGGCCGAATTTCGGGGAAGGTTTAAGGAGAAAATTTTAAGAGATAATTTTGAGTCATTTCTGAGATAAATTTTTGAGTCATCTTTGAGCAAAATTTTGAGCCATTTTTGAGCGAAATTTTGCACAAATTTTTGAGTCATTTTTGAGCAAAATTTTGGGCAAAATTTTTGAGCCATTTTGAGCAAATTTTTGAGCCACTTTTGGGCAAAAATTTTGAGCCATTTTTGAGCCATTTTGAGCAAAAATTTTGAGGCATTTTTGAACAAACTTCTCAAGTCATTTTTGAGCAAATTTTTGAGTCGTTTTTGAGCAAAATTTTGAGCAAATTTTTGAGCCATTTTGAGCAAATTTTTGAGTCATTTTTCAGCAAAAATTTTGAGCCATTTTTGAGCCATTTTGAGCAGAAATTTTGAGCCATTTTCAGGAAAAAATTTTGAGTCATTTTTGGGAAAAATTTTTGAGGCATTTTTTTTGAGCAAAAATTTTGAGCATTTTTGAACAAACTTTTCAAGTCATTTTTGAGCGAATTTTTGAGTCATTTTTGGGGGCAAATTTTGAGTCGTTTTGAGCAAAAAATTTTGAGCCATTTTGAGTAGAGGTTTTGAGCCATTTTCAGGCAAAAATTTTGAGTCATTTTGAGAAAATTTTTTTGAGGCATTTTTGAGCCATTTTTGAGCTATTTATTTTGACCATGGAACAAAATATTTTAGACCTACAGGCCCAGGTAGCGGAGCTGGCCACACAGCTCCAACTATGTAACCGACCTGCCGCACCAGCGGAGGTTATAGTTCATAGGGACCCAAATTTCGGGGTGCTGGAGAGTTTGGCGGATTGGTCGGGAACGGGGGATGTGGAGATATTCCTCGGGAAATTCGAGCGGTTAGCTCGCATTGGGGGCATTCAGGAGGCGCAATGGAGGGAGGTGGTAGAGTGGAAGTTGGAAGGGGCAGCCCATCGCACCGTCACGGAACTACCGACTACCACCACGTGGGGGAGGTGAAGAACCGCCTCAGAGAGCGGTTCCTCACTGAAAAACCGATCCAGGAACGATTTTTGAGGGCGTTGCAGATGCGGCAGGAGCCTCGGGAGAAGGCATGGGATTTCCTGGAACGCCTCCGCGAAGCTATGAAAGGGCCAGAGTGGGGAGGTACGGGGATCACCGTACTCTCCCGGTTCCTGGAGGGAATGGCGGGGGAAATGGGGAAGTATGTCAGATTAGCGGCACCCACAACAGAGGAGGCAGCCCTTCAGATAGCCCGGCGGTGGGAACAGGAACTCCAACGGGAGGGGCCTGGGGATAGCTTGGCCGCACTTCGCGGGGAGCCGTCTCAATCGAGGACAGCAGCCGGGCGCCCCCGTATAAAATGTTATACCTGTGGGAAAGAGGGACATATAGCCCGTTCCTGTTTCATGAAACAGGAACCCCACAGTTCTCCATCTGGAGGAGGAGGAGAAAGGGCAAGCGGGGTCAGACCCCGAGGCTGCTACAGATGTGGGAAAGAGGGACATATGATCCGAAACTGCCCTCAAATCCCTCGAGTGAAATACGTGGCGGAGGGAAAGGAAGGTAGAAATTCCCCCGAATTGAACCCAAAAGGTTAAGGGCCCACCTCTCCCCAAGGGTGAGCCCGCAGAGAGAGAGACCGTTTCTTGTGACGGCTGTCAGGGGAGGGGCAGCAAGAGCCACGAGAGTCGCGATGACGATCGGCGGCGTCAAGCGGGTGATGTTGGTGGACACGGGAGCTGAACTGTCGATACTCCGAGCTCCGATCGGGAAGGTGTCCCTCGAGCCATATTCCCGGCCGGCGTGCGGAGTGACAGGAGTCCTATTGCCCATTCGCGGGCGACAGATGCTCCGGGTGGCCGTTGACGATATCTCGTTGGTGCATCCCTTCGTCATATGCGACATTAACATCGCCGAGGACGGTCTTTTGGGGATTGACGTCTTGACCGCTTTGGGAGCGGTCGTAGATCTGAAGAAAGGGAACTGTCGGTGGGAAGGGAGTAGTGGGCAGAGAGACCAAGGAGCTACCGACTCAGGAATCGAAGAGGGAAAATACCCACATGGGGAGGATTCTTCTCGAGTTCGCCCTGCTAACGGAAAGGACACCGAGGAACTGGCCGTGAGCGGCGCCCCGGTGACCATCCGAGGAGGGGAAGGGAGGTCCTGTAGGGGTGAGAGGCCGGTGCCCGGCCCTCGGAGTGGAAGGAAGAGGAAGACCAAAAATAAAGTGTCTCACCCTACCAAAGGTGGTAACCCCGAGGAAATAGCCGTGAGCGGCGCCTCGGTGACCATCCGAGGTGGGGAAGAGAGGTCCTGTAAGGGTGAAGGGCCGGTGCCCGGCCCTCGGAACGAAAGGAAGAGGAGGACCGAAAGTAAAGTGTCTCGCCCTACCAACGGTGGTGGCCCCGAGGAACTAGCCGTGAGCGGCGCCCCGGTGACCATCCGAGGAGGGGAAGGGAGGTCCTCCAGGAGTGGAGTGTCGGACACTCGGACGGCTGTCGCGGAAGGGGACAGCGGGAGAGAAGGTCGGGCAACCTGCCCGCGGAGGGTAGTCAGACCCAGTTGGTCGGAAGTCGGGGTATGGGGAAGGACGAAGGATCAGGAGGAAGGGGTGGTAGAAGGGGATGGCGATCCCCGGGAGCAGGAGAGAGAACCGCTCCGGGTTCGAGCCATATCTCGAACAGTGATTCCCGGGTACTCCGAAGTGGTTATCTGGGGAGAGGTGCAAGGAACGGGTGAAGGTCTCGAGTTAGTTCTTGAACCTGTCACATTGGCCCAGCCCACCCTTCGTGTGGGAAGGACACTGGTGAAAGTGGTCGAGGGGAAGGTGCCGGTGAGGCTAGCGAATTTGTCCTACCGAGCCGAAGTAATAGACGGAAGAGAAGATTTAGCCCAGGGGGCCCTGGTCGCCACGGAGGAGCAGACTAGGGTGTGTCACGTAACAACCCGGAACACAGAGTCGGATGGGACACTACTATCAATGATTAGGGAAAAAACGCAACACCTGTCGGAGGAACGGAGGAGACAGGTGGAGACCCTACTGAAAGAATATTATCACCTTATGTATGAAGAGGGAAAGACGGGTCTCGGTTGTGCCGTGGGGGTGTCCCACCGAATCGTGACGGGCGACGCCGCCCCCATATATAAGAAACCGTACAGAGTACCTCATGCGTTAAGACCGGAAGTGGAGAAACAAATAAAAAAAATGAAGGAGGAGGGAGTAATCACTGACTCCGACTCCCCGTGGTCCGCACCAGTGGTCCTAGTACCTAAGAAGAGTGCGGACGGAAGGATTAAATACCGATTCTGTACAGATTTCAGGGCTCTAAACCAGGTAACCAAAGTACCGGTGTACCCTATCCCGAACATAACGGAAACATTAGAATCCTTGGGGAAGGCTAGGTACTTTTCAACGCTTGACCTAGCTAGCGGTTATCATCAAATCCCCGTGGATCCCGGAGACCAAGAGAAAACAGCCTTCTCGACCTTCATGGGGCATTATGAGTATACCAGAATGCCCTTTGGGTTGGCCGGAGCCCCGGCCACGTTTCAAAGGCTGATGGATCGGGTTCTGGCTGGAATAAAAGGGACTGAATGCTACGTATATTTAGATGACGTAGTTATTTTCGGGGAAACTTTCGAAGAACACCTAGGCCGATTGAGGAATGTTTTGAGTTGTTTGAAAACAGCCCAATTGAAAATCCAGTTGGAAAAATGTAACTTCGTAGTCCAGGAAGTAGCCTACCTAGGACATGTGGTAGGTAGGAACGGAGTAAGACCAGATCCCAAGACTGTGGAGGCCATCCGAACATACCCGGTACCAAAGAACGAGAAAGACGTACAGAAGTTCCTGGGGTTAGCTGGCTGGTATAGAAGGTTCATACCAGACTATGCGGCCAAGGCTAAACCCTTGACAGAACTAACGCGGAAGGATCATCCGTTTCAGTGGGAGGAGGCCCAGGAGAAAGCATTTCAGACGTTAACCAAGTACTTGTGTAGCGACTCCGTGTTGATTTACCCCGACTTTTCGGAACCATTTATATTGGCGACCGACGCCTCCGGAGTGGCCTTGGGTGCCGTGCTTTCCCAAAAGCGGGACGGTTATGATAGGCCTATTGCCTATGCCAGCCGGAGTCTCAACGCAGCAGAAAGGAACTACACGGTTACGGAGCAGGAGTTACTGGCAGTGATATGGGCCACAAAGCAGTTCCGCTGCTACTTGTACGGGCGCCGCTTTACCCTGATCACGGACCATGCAGCCCTGCGATGGATGCTGAGCATCAAGGATCCGTCATCACGGCTGACGCGATGGGCACTAAGACTAGAAGAATACAAGTATGACGTAATCCACCGTCCGGGACGACTGCATAAAAACGCCGATGCGTTAAGTAGGGCAGTCAACACACTCAAGTTTAAGGATTTAGCAGGGGGACCGAGCAGGGGAGGGAAGCCCTCGACATTAGATCCCTCGAAATGTAAACACGAGCATCAAATAAGGGGAGTAAGAGTCGACCTGGGAACTAATGATCGGGAACACTGGATAGTGGAACAAGAGAAAGATCCTATATGTCAATTATGGGAACAGCAAGGGAAGGCCTCTAAATTGTCAGATGGATGTCTATATGTAAACGTAGGAGGCGACAACGATCGTCATAGTTTAGTGGTCCCTCGGAGTAAGGTAATCGAGGTGATAAGGGCTAATCATGACCTCCCCTCTTCTGGTCATAGAGGAGCACGAGGGACGGCCGATCGAATACGTTTGCGCTACATATGGGACAGCATAGATCGAGACGTCAAGGACTATGTGCAAAAGTGTCGAATATGTGCCGAAATAAAGACCCCAACGAAATTGGCAGCCCCGGTACAACCGCATGTACGACCAACACGGCCATTCGAAATAATAGCTCTCGATATTGTGGGACCTCTGGCGAAGACTCTCCGTGGGAACGTATACATCCTCACGATCCTCGATCACTTCACTCGATATGTCGAAGCAATCCCATTGCCTAGCCAAAGAGCCCCACGAGTAGTTCGCGCCTTAGTGGAGGAAGTGTTCAGCCGCCACGGAATACCAGAGATCATTCTAACTGACCAGGGACGGAATTTTACCTCTGGGGTAATGAAGACGCTGTGTGAGCAACTGCACATCAAGAAGGCTCAAACGACCGCATACCACCCCGAGGCGAACGGGCGGCTGGAGCGGGTCCATCGTACACTAGTTACAATGATGAAACCCTGGGTGAGACCAGATGGGAAGGACTGGGACGTGTGGCTACCCTTCGCTCTCATGGCATATAGGGGAGGACCACATCGTGCTACGGGATTTACGCCGAATTTACTTACCTTCGGCAGGGAGGTGAATACACTGGAAGAAATGAATGGCCCCACAGATGAAGCCCAGCTCGAGATGTGGGACCGGCTAAGGACAATGCAGGAACAACTAGAGAAAATACACCACAGAGCCATGGAAGAGTCGGTGAAAGCCACCTCGACGTCGAGAGAACAACGAAATCGTGGGCGACAACTACGAAATCTTCAAGTTGGAGATTACGTATACGTCCATTCGCCCGCCCTCCAGGCGAACGCAGCACGGAAGTTCCATAGGCCGTGGAAAGGACCCTACATCATTGTTTCAAAGATCTCTGACGTCGTGTTCGGCATCCGGTGGACCTCACAGAAAATAGTATACATCCATATAAACCGACTAAAGAAAGTGAAACTTAGTGGAACCCCTCGCCCAGCACAACTGAGGGAGCATAAAGGGAACTTGCTCCTAGCGCCCCCTTCATATATTATTGCCCATTGTATCTCAGCGGACTGGAAGATGTCACGGGGCCTAGCCAGACAAGTGAAGCTGAGATACCCCCGACACAAACTGGAAAGGAGAGACTGTGATAAAGTCGGAGACGTAGTTATCCAGTACCACCCGGAACGGATAATTATGCATCTCATTACGAAAACTCGTTATTTCGAGAAACCGACCCCCTCTAGCCTCAGCACGTGTTTGGAAAGAATGCGAGAGTTAGCACAGGAGAAAGGGTTCACGGATATCGCGATTCCCCGTCTTGGGTGCGGGCTAGACGAGATGAGTTGGGGGCAGGTGAGAGAAATGCTTAGCGAGACCTTCAAAGAAACACCGATCATAGTACATGTATATACGCCTGAACTGGAACATATCGGGGAAGTACCGGAGCTGGACTCAGACGAAGCCGACTCCTGGGACGGTGAACTAACCGATGAAAGAAGCCCAGACTTTGTGACCCCACGGTCCGAATATCTACCCATTACGGGCACCGGAGGGGCGCCAGGTGAAGAGCGACCTCGGACCGATCCACCGGGACCCAGCCCCCGGGGTGGGGGAGGTTGGAAGATGGAACCCAATAGTTCTTGGGAACCACAAAGTATGGAAGCGGGTAGCCCCGTTGGCCTGGCGGAGACAGAGGAATTGGGAAGCGGTGAGGAAGGAGTAGAGGGAAATTCTGAGGAAGAGGAAGGCCAGCCGGGTAGGCTGGAGACAGAGGAGGTGAGAAGTGGTGAGGTAGAAGGGGAAGAGAATAGCAATGTAGAAGGGGAAGAAAACAGTGGTGAGATAGAAGGGGAGGAAGACAATAATGTCGGGCAAGAAGTAACATCACAAAGGGAAGTGGGCCCCAGCAGAGAGTTATTTCCAATTGCGAGTCCTTCAGGAACCCCTACGTCACCCCGGGAACCACCCGTAAATACATCTAGTGGGGATCAGAAAGCGGGGCCCCCACAGAATAATGCAGGAACTAGGGGACGAGGGAGACCTCCCGGGAGACCTCCTAAACGAAAAATTTTTAACTTCATGAGAAAGTCGTAGGTCTGGGTGGGGCGTCGAAAGGAAAGTTTTGTTAAACTTTGAAGCTAGGGCGATGACACCGTGGGACCTGTGGCGGGGCTCGCCTAGAACGAGTTGGTGCCGTGGAAGGGAAGGTATCGGTCATCAGAAGGCAGTTAAATGCGTTAGGAGATGACCGATACGCTCCCTTCTACGCGAAATTGATTTCCCCTTTGTACTAGTGGATGTTAAGACCAGTGAAATCGCGAGATTACCTACTGTACTCCAGAGGGTAGTCTTTATAGAATTAAGTCTATATATAAGTCTATGCTATGTTAGTGTTACGGTTATGAGTACGGAGATGTCTTGCAGTGGTGGTGTTGCTTCCCCTAAAAGAACATAAACTGAAGTGACGAGATTTTGAGTGCATAACCCCCAGTGATACAGGCCCCTACGAACTCGAGTCATGTCGCCGTACCAGTGGTTCGCAGTTGGACAGGACTTCCCTCACCTGCGCTCCTGCACCCGGGCTTCATAGAACAATGGCGACTAATCGAACCGTTGGTCTTGTGACACCCATACTCTAGCGCAACCGACTTGTATAAGTGCGGTATTTTCTTCTATTATGCCGAGGGACCAGTGACGTCAAACCACCCTGTCAGTGGGAGGTACTCCTGTGAAAGCTGCTTGATCCACGGGGGCCATCCCACTCCGGCTCTCGCTGGTATCATGGTTTCGATAGCTTTAAGGAGGTTCACCTATGCTGTTAGACGCCGGCCTTCGAACTCAACTCAGGTGGTCAACAGGGCGACCACCGGTATCATCTAACTACGAGGAGAGTGCGGGTATGGACCAACGTCATATGTTCCGGTGCAGGGGTTCGAGGTGGTAACAGAAGTCAGTAACGGCGAGGGGTGAATGACTGATACTACAGGCCGACCTGCAGTCACTCCAGCAGGTTAGGAACATTAAGTGCGTGTTCTTGTCCACGAATGGGGGTTCCCCTGTCGACGTATTAGTACAGGAGAGTGAGTAGTAGTTAGCACAGAACTACGGGTAGGGGAAGCATACCACTAAAGGAATCGAACATTGACATTTGTGTTGTGACGTATTCAGTGTAGATATAAGTGAACATCTAGTGTATTATTAGATTAGTAAAATGACGATCAGTTTCGCATGAGTCACCCTCCCGGGCGAACTGTAAAAGGATGTCTGTGCCCAAGGGCATAGACATCTTTTTGAAAATCGGGAGGGATGTAAGGGCTAGCCGCCCTTAAGGTGATTTGGTCGATTTCACTAGCCGCCCTTAAGGTGATTTGGTCGATTTCATAAACTTGCTATTCATTCCAGTTAATTATACGAACGTAATAGGAAGCCAAGTGAACCGATCTGAGTAAGGGAATTCTTGCATCTAACGGAAGGTGGGACAGAGAGGGAGAGATGCGGCGACGACGGCCGCTCGTTGGTGTGTGTTGGTATGGGTGTGAGAGGCCGGCTCGCCGGGAGAGGCAGACGCTACTGAGACAGATTGGAAGGCGGTTGTGCATTGAAGCCGACTTGCGAGCTGAGAAATGAGAGCGGGTGCACTATGGTTTCGTGAGTAGCTGGCCAGCGAGTAGATTAAGTTATATATAATTCATAGATTTAAGTATTGTACCAAACGTAGATTTAAGAATGATATAATCAATGTCGATATAAGCAATATCTTGTAAACACCTATTCGATTATCAATCAAATTAAATATTATTTTAAATTAAAATATAATCTTTGTCCTCATTTGTATATTTGTATTAAGTGAACCAATGCTGAAATTAAATATCCTTTTGAATATAATGTTTTATCCCCAACGCAGCCCCATTTCGGGTCACACAGGAGCTGTTTTTCCTCCACCTAATAAAGTGTTCCAGATGATATTATTTGTGCCAATATGAGCGAAATTAAAATGTTTCCGTTCCACCAGAAAGTATCCAAAAAAGAAATATCTTCTGAGTATGATCGCATGCATAATTTTATTATAAAGTACTTTGTTCTGTAACACTCTTGGTTCCTTTGCTTGAACATATGCATTTAAACCATCAACATTGTACGATTGTTCACGTTGCATATCGCAATTAAATAAATCACTTACTGGCCGATTACTAGCTGATGGCATCCCTAATTTAATTAGTGGTTGATTCGAAATGATCATGCATAAATCTTCCAACTTAATCAAAGATTCATTATATATTTCTGGCGAGAAATTTATATCATCTGATCTCTCGAATTCTACGTAGAGCATGTAATACATCGTCACTCATTGAAGCCTTATATTTTCCCCATAATTTAGGCGGGTTACGGAAAACACGTTGTCAATAAAATGGCAAACAAACATCGTATTTTTGATGTAGCGATGAACCGAGATAAAGAGACGGTAAGAGTTGTATCCCAATGCAATCTTCTTCTACCAATCGTAATGCTAGGCATGCACCATGATTCGTTGTATGTAATGCACTGAGATACTGGGAATGTATTTATAATAAGAAACATTGATTAAGATTTGGAATGCTTTTCCGACAGGCCTGGGTTAGCCAACTAATAACAATAAAATAATCCCATTTAAAAATATAAATTTTCTTTTACTTAAGAGAGAATGGTGTATTTCTATGAAACAGTTTAATTCTAAAGTTTAGGGAAAACAAAAATATATCTATATTGTGGGTGGGCTAGCCGCCTCTTGAGTTGATTTTGTATTGATTGCATGAACGTTTTATTCATTCATTAATTATGCGAATGTAATCCGGATGCAAAGTGAACGATTTGACTAAGGGGATTCTTGCCTTTAACGGGGAAGGTGGGACAGAGAGGAGGATGCGGCGACGGCGGCCGCTCGGAGGGGTGTGTTGGTATGTGGGCGGGAGGCCGGTTGCCAAGGGACGCCAGAGGCTACTGAGGCGAACTGAAGGCGGTTGTGAATTGAATTCGACCGGCGAGCTGGGAGATGAGAGCGGGTGCACTATGGTATCGTGAGTAGCTGGCCAGCAAGTAGATTACATATAGTTCATAGATTTAAGTATTGTACCAAAAGGATTTAAGAATGTTATAATTAATGTCGATATAAGTAAATAGACATTACTTAAATTGTTTATTTGTGTTTCATATTATGGCTATTGAATCGTAATCACACCAGTCGATTTCCCCCCCCCCCTTTCCTTTTGTACTAAGTTAACAATTATTAATGAATCTAGTTAAAATTATTGTACATTTATCCCAGCAAAGGCCCCTTTTCAGGTCACACAGGAGTCCAGCCTTTACAAATGCAAGGTGTGTCGAGGTGTGGGGTAAACGATTTTAAAATTTTCAGAGTGCAATTTGGGGTAAATAATTTTGAAAAGGAAAATTTTGAAAATTTTGAAATCGGACGCTCGCTCAACTCAGTTGAGAGCGTCACCCATGCATAAATTGGAAAACAAAAGTTTATGATATATAAGAGAAGTAAAATTTCGGGAAAAGTTTAAGAAAATTTTAAAAGATAATTTTGAGCATTTTTGAGCAAACTATTTTTTGAGTCATTTTTTAGAAAAATTTTTGAGTCGTTTTGAGCAAAAAATTTTGAGCCATTTCTGAGCAGAAATTTTGAGCCATTTTCAGGCAAAATTTTTGAGTCATTTTTGAGCAAAAATTTTTGAGGCATTTTTGAGCAAAAATTTTGAGCCATTTTTGAGCAAATTTTTTGAGCCATTTTTGAGCAAAAATTTTGAGCATTTTTGAGCAAACTTTTTGAGCCATTTTGAGAAAATTTTTGAGCCATTTTTGAGAGCAAATTTTGAGCATTTTTGAGCAAAAATTTTGAGTCATTTTTGAGCAAAACTTTTGAGTCATTTTTGAGCATTTTTTAGGAAAAATTTTTTGAGGCATTTTTGAGCCATTTTTGGGCTATTTATTTTTGACCATGGAACAAAATATTTTAGACCTACAGGCCCAGATAGCGGAGCTGACTGCAAAGCTCGACCGACCCCCCGTCCCAGTGGAGGTTACGGTCCGCAGGGACCCGAATTTCCGAGTCCTGGACAACCTACCAGTGTGGGATGGTAAGAGCAGCCTGGGGGAGCACCTTACCAAATTCGAACAATTAGCCAGGATAGGGGGACTGGAGGGGGACCAGTGGAGGACAGCCCTGGAGTGGAAGTTGGAGGGGGCAGCCCTTCGAGTATTAAAGGGACTGCCAGCTGAAACTACCTGGGAGGTGTTAAAAGCTAGCCTCCGAGCAAGATTTACTCCGGACGAGTCCCCCCAGCAAAAAGTTAGATACGTCTTGGGGCTCATGCAAGACCCCCGGGAGAAGGCGATCGAGTTTTTAGAGAGGCTACAGGAAGCGATGGAGGGTATAAATTGGGAAGGGACGGGAATCACTTTATTAGAACGATTCCTGGAAGGTCTCATGGGTGAGCCGGGGCGACAGACCAGAGTAGCAGCTCCCGCGACACCCGAAGCTGCGCTCCAGCTCGCGCAACGCTGGGAGAAAGAAGCTACCACCGCGCGGGGAGGGTCCCTGAATCCACGAAGAGAAGTAGAGAGGGGCACCCGGACGGAGACCCGAAACCCTGTCGGCCAGACACACCTCACCCCCTTCACTGGGCGTTGTTTTTCATGCAATAAGGAAGGGCACCTCTCCCGAAATTGCGCTGTGAAAACCGAGAGGGGCAGACCCGCGTGGACGACAACAGCAAGGGAAAGCACTATCCCGCCACGGCAATGTTACAACTGTGGGAGCACGGGACATTTAATCCGGCAGTGCTCACAACCTGCGGGCGTTAAGGTAGTGCAGGAGGACCTTAAAAAATCCCCAAACGCCGACGGGACCGCCTAACCCCGGAGGCGAGCCCGAAAAGAAGCAGACCGCTACTAGTAACGGCAGTGAACGGACCAGCGGCCCACTCCTTACGTGTGAGGCTAACAATCGGCGGAGTCGACCGACTGATGTTAGCTGACACCGGAGCTGAGTTGTCTATCTTGCGGGAACCGATCGACGGTGTGCTTTTAGAAGAATACCACCGTTCGGCTTGCGGTGTAATGGGTGCGCCACTACCCGTTCGAGGTCAACAGACGCTCCCAGTGAGGTTGGGAAGCCGCTATATCAAGCTGCCGTTCATTATTAGTAATATCAAAATAGCGGAAGACGGTCTGCTAGGGGTAGATGCCCTCAGTGCTCTGGGGGCAGTGTTGGACATTCGGAAGGGGAGGTTCCAATGGACGGAAGAGGGAAAATCGGGCCCTACTGTGTGTACGGGGCCCGCCATGACCAGAACCAATAAGTCAGGGGGTCCTACTGTGTGTAAGGGGCCCGCCATGACTAACACCGATAAGTCAGGGGGTCCTACTGTGTGTAAGGGGCCCGCCATGACTAACACCGATAGGTCAGGGGGTCCTACTGTGTGTAAGGGGCCCGGAGGGGCAGGTCCTACTGTGTGTAAGGGGCCCGCCGTGACAAGACCCGTTAAGTCAGGGGGTCCTACTGTGTGTAAGGGGCCCGCCATGACTAGCACCGATAGATCAGGGGGCCCTACTGTGTGTACGGGGCCCGCCATGACCAGAACCGATAAGTCAGGGGGTCCTACTGTGTGTAAGGGGCCCGCCATGACTAACACCGATAGGTCAGGGGTCCTACTGTGTGTAAGGGGCCCGCCGCTAGCACCGATAGGTCAGGGTCCTACTGTGTGTAAGGGGCCCGCCGTGACAGACCCGTTAAGTCAGGGGGTCCTACTGTGTGTAAGGGGCCCGCCATGACTAGCACCGATAGGTCAGGGGGTCCTACTGTGTGTAAGGGGCCCGCCATGACTAACACCGATAAGTCAGGGGGTCCTACTGTGTGTAAGGGGCCCGCCATGACTAGCACCGATAGGTCAGGGGGTCCTACTGTGTGTAAGGGGCCCGCCGCGACAAGACCGGTTAAGTCAGGGGGTCCTACTGTGTGTAAGGGGCCCGGACGGGCACCTCTGCTAGAGATGTCCCCGGAACCTTCATCCCCGGAGAAGTGCGACGCAAAGGTGGAAAGCCGACACGACCAAGGAGGCGAAAGCAAAGAAGAGGGTGGAAAGGTACAGTGTAAGGAGAACACCATTATCCCACCATGGGCGGAAACCATCGTTTGGGGTAAAGGTAGAACACCTCCGGGCTGGGGAAGAGGTATTAATAGAACCTTGTACCTTACCTCAGCCGGGTCTGAGGATAGCTCACTCAGTGGGGAGGGTAGTTAAGGACCAGCTACCGGTCTGTGTGTTAAACCTGACCCCTAAGGAAGTTCGACTAGATAAGGAACAATACCTAGGAACATGCGAAGGGGTACCTGTCACGAAGATAGTTGGACAAATCAGCCAAGCGATAGGGGACGCCCGTACAAGAGGCTTTCCCTTGACGGCGGATGAAGAAGTAGAACTAAATCATTTAAACCCAGAACAGCGGGGGGAGGTGAAGCGGTTAATCAAAAATTACGAAGATATTGTCTATCGAGAGGGGGCTACAGGCCTAGGATGTGCGGTGGGGATCCGACATACAATCGAAACGGGGGACGCCCTACCTATCAGGAAGAGGGCTTACCGGGTTCCGCAGGCGTTGAGGGGGAGATGGACAAACAAATTCAGGAAAAACTGCGGGAAGGGGTAATACGTGACTCGGACTCCCCTTGGTCATCCCCGTGTATTCTAGTTCCTAAGAAGAGTGTGGATGGTCAAGTCAAGTATAGGTTTTGTACCGACTTCAGAGCCCTCAATTTGCTAACAAAAATACCATCATATCCACTTCCAAACATTACTGAGACGTTGGAATCATTGGGTCAGGCGCAATTTTTCACAACCTTGGATCTGGCCAGCGGGTACCACCAAATCCTCATCGCGGAAAAAGATATCGAGAAAACTGGGTTCACCACGCCACAGGGACATTTCGAGTATACCCGCATGCCATTCGGGTTGGCGGGGGCCCCGGCTACGTTCCAACGGATGATGGATCGAATACTAGCCCGGATCAAGGGAGAGGAGTGTTTCGTATATCTCGATGATGTTATAATTTTCGGGAATACGTTCGAGGAACACCTGAGGAGAATCGAGCGAGTATTCGAGCGACTTCGCCAGGCAAACCTCAAACTACAACTGGGGAAGTGTAGGTTCGCTGTACGTGAAGTAGAATACCTGGGCCACATCGTGTCAAACCACGGCGTGAAACCCGACCCAAAGACGGTCCAGGCTATTAAGAATTTCCCGGCGCCCCGAAATGTTAAGGAGGTACAGCAATTCCTCGGACTCTCGGGATGGTACCGGAGGTTCATACCGGACTATGCCACTATCGCCCGGCCATTGAACAACCTAACGCGCAAGAACCAATTATTCAGCTGGGACAAAGAACAGCAGGAGGCGTTCGACAAGTTGCGCCTAGCCCTAACCAGTGACTCGGTCTTGATATATCCCGACTTCTCGCAACCCTTTATCCTGGCGACCGACGCATCAAGTGTTGCCCTGGGTGCTGTATCTGTCGCAGCTAAGAGATGGAAGGGAACGGCCGATCGCCTTTGCGAGCCGCAGCCTAAATCAAGCGGAGAAGAACTATACAGTAACGGAACAGGAGTTACTCGCCATCGTCTGGGCCACACAACAGTTCCGTTGTTACCTCTACGGCCGAAAATTCAAGGTAATAACGGACCATGCAGCATTAGTGTGGATGTTGAGCCTCAAAGACCCGTCCCAACGACTGACGCGGTGGGCATTAAGGCTCTTAGAGTATAATTATGAGGTGATCCATCGTCCCGGCAAACGACACCAAAACGCAGATGCCCTCAGCCGTATAGTACGGTTGATCTCCGTGGGGGAGCTGACGGTCGATCTCGATGAAATTCGTGAGGCACAAGAGACTGATGAGGTATGCCAGAGCTGGGTACGAGACAAGAAGGCGCAAACGGCGTATCATAACAACCTACTCTACCTGCTCACCGCTCGGGACGACTGGAAGCTGTTCATCCCTAGCCTGTTGGTCCCACAAGTGATACACCAATTTCACGATTCTGTCACGGCAGGGCATAAGAGCGCTAAGACTACCCAACAACTTGTGGAGCATTACTGCTTCTGGCCCACGATCCACGACGACGTCCAGGAGTAAGTGCAGAAGTGCCGGGCATGCGCCCTTAGGAAAACTCCGATCGGCTTACGAGCCCCCGTTCAGGCGCACGAACATCCGAATGGTCCGTTCCAGCTCATCGCTCTTGACATAGTGGGACCACTCACTACCAGCACCCGGGGAAATAAGTATATACTAACATGTTTGGATCACTTCACGAGGTATGTAGAAGCCATACCACTCCCTAATCAAACGGCCAAACGAATAGCCAGAGCGCTATTGGAAAATATTATTGTACGCCATGGGATTCCGGACCGTTTACTCACCGACCAGGGTAAGAATTTCACTTCCAAACTGATGTTGGATGTGTGTGCGGTGCTCGGGATTTCAAAAAGGCAGACTACCGCCTACCACCCAGAATCGAACGGTCGTTTGGAACGTTTCCATCGGACCATCGCCAACACCTTAGCGTGTTACGTGCGTCCCGATGGTAAGGATTGGGACCAGATGCTACCCTTTGCTGTTGCGGCCTATCGAGCTACACCACATAGCAGCACGGGGTACTCACCCAACTTCCTCACTTTCGGGAGAGAAATAGAACACCTCCCTGCGAGGATATATCCTAAACCAGTGCTGACGAGGTCGACAGAAGATTTCGTCAATGGAATGCTGGATAGACTCAATGCGAGTCATCAATTGGCCCTCTCAAACTCGGTGAAACAGACCGGAGCAGCCCGGGATCAGCGAAATCGCAAGCGAACACTGCGGAGTTTTAGTGTAGGTGATGCAGTTTACCTGTTCTGCCCAGCAGTGGGGGCAGAAGAAAATCGCAAACTACGGAGCCCCTGGAAGGGACCTTATGCTGTAACGCGTGTGGTCTCCCCCGTGGTTTATGAGATCGCCCTGAGTCCCCGTAGGACCACCCGAGTACACGTAAATCGACTGAAGAAAGATTATGCCACGCCAACAGCTACAAGGGAAGTCAAATGCGAGGAGATTAACGGCGACCTCTTTCAAGCTCCAGCCCATTTCGCCATCGTACATTGTGTCTCCGCTGACCTCAAGATGTCCAAAGGTGTGGCCTTGGAGGTCCGCACGAGATATCCCAGACATCCGAGCGAGCCAGTACCGACTCCATCGATAGGTGATGCCTTGATACAATTCCATCCGAACCGTATAGTCATACATCTGGTTACTAAGCCCACTTATCGAGACAAGCCCACTTACATCCAGTTAAAGCGATGTTTCCAATCTCTGGTGAAGGTTGTTGGGCAGTTCCATTTGACCCACTTAGCCATGCCCAGACTGGCCTGCGGCTTAGACCAGATGGTATGGAGTGAGGTCAAGAAACTCCTGTTGGAAGAGATAAGGGATACTCGAGTACGTCTCCGAGTGTACCAACGGGCCTCGCAACAACTACCAGAGGCTGAATGGCAGACCGACGGGGAGCCAGATATCGAAGAGGTAACGCCCCCACGGTGGTCATACCCTTCGGTTCCCCCTCGCGAGGAGTCGCCGCGGGAAGTGCAGACGCCGACTGCACCGCCAGGGTCGAGGTCTTCGGGCGAGGGATATCTGAAGACTGAGCCAGTGAGCTCCCCCGCTCAGTATCCTCACGAAGAGGAAAGCCCAAGGGGGCTGTCGGAATCAGAAGAAGGGGAGCAAGAGGGGGAGGTGGATCATTCAGAGGCGGCAGGAGGGGTTGTGGAAGGGAGTGATAGTGAGAGGGGACAATCACAAAGCAGGGAAGAGGATTTAAGGGGTGAATTAGCAGAAAATGAAACGACAGGAGAGGGTATAGACGTAGCAGGGAATTCAGGGGAATCGGGGGGAGAAACCGCTCAATCAGACGGGGATGACTCGGAACCGGGTACACCAAGTTTGAGCGAAGGAGCTAGCGCCGGCGGAGAACCCACTAGCGACGTCAGACAAACAATCCCCGCGAATCCCACTAGGGGAACACAGGGACGGGGAACTCGAGGTCGGGGCCGACCGCCGGGCCGACCGCCAAAGCGAAAAATTTTTAATTTCATGAAGCTAGGGCGTTGACCCGTGGGACCTGTGGAGGGGGTCGCCTTGGGACGAGTCGGCACTCTACTCTTCACCGGAGAAGAGTGGCGGCTGGTTACGGAGTTGGATCTCGGGGCTGTGGAGGGGAAGGTATCGGTCATCAGAGAACCACTAAAGGCGTCGGGAGATGACCAATACGCTTCCTTCTACGTGGGTCATGTAGATATAAGAGAGGACATTCGATATCTTAGAACCGAGATCGAAAGGACTGAAGGGGTAGCCGCGCAATGGAGCGGAAATGTAGTTGGTCGCAGTAGATAATTTTTTTCGCGTGGGGCGCCGGGGGTACGCAGTTCAGTCCTTACGAAACTGGTTGTCGAAGGTCCTCGAGATCAATAAGTCGGCCGCTATAGGGAAATTTGTTCCATAGCGGGCGCCCGACTGGTTGATCCCCCCCTTTATTGATGAATATTATGGCTACTGGAATTACGGGATTACCTGCTGTACTCAAAGGGGTAGTCTTTATAGAATTAAGTCTATATATAAGTCTATGTTATGTTAGTGTTAAGGTTATGAGTACGGAGATGTCTTGCAGTGGTGGTGTTGCTTCCCCTAAAAGAACATAAACTGAAGTGACGAGATTTTGAGTGCATAACCCCCAGTGATACAGGCCCCTACGAACTCGAGTCATGTCGCCGTACCAGTGGTTCGCAGTTGGACAGGACTTCCATCACCTGCGCTCCTGCACCCGGGCTTCATAGAACAATGGCGACTAATCGAACCGTTGGTCTTGTGACACCCATACTCTAGCGCAACCGACTTGTATAAGTGCGGTATTTTCTTCTATTATGCCGAGGGACCAGTGACGTCAAACCACCCTGTCAGTGGGAGGTACTCCTGTGAAAGCTGCTTGATCCACGGGGGCCATCCCACTCCGGCTCTCGCTGGTATCATGGTTTCGATAGCTTTAAGGAGGTTCACCTATGCTGTTAGACGCCGGCCTTCGAACTCAACTCAGGTGGTCAACAGGGCGACCACCGGTATCATCTAACTACGAGGAGAGTGCGGGTATGGACCAACGTCATATGTTCCGGTGCAGGGGTTCGAGGTGGTAACAGAAGTCAGTAACGGCGAGAGGTGAATGACTGATACTACAGGCCGACCTGCAGTCACTCCAGCAAGTTAGGAACATTAAGTGCGTGTTCTTGTCCACGAATGGGGGTTCCCCTGTCGACGTATTAGTACAGGAGAGTGAGTAGTAGTTAGCACAGAACTACGGGTAGGGGAAGCAGACCACTAAAGGAATCGAACATTGACATTTGTGTTGTGACGTATTCAGTGTAGATATAAGTGAACATCTAGTGTATTAGTAGATTAGAAAAATGACGATCAGTTTCGCATGAGTCACCCTCCACGGCGAACTGTAAAAGGATGTCTGTGCCCAAGGGCATAGACATCTTTTTGAAAACCGGGAGGGATGTAAGGGCTAGCCGCCCTTGAGTTAATTTTGGTTGATTCATTTTTATTCATTCAGTTTAATTATGCGAATGTAATCCGATGCAAAGTGAACGGATTTGACTAAGGGATTCTTGCCTCTAACGGAAGGTGGGACAGAGAGGGAGAGATGCGGCGACGGCGGCCGCTCGGAGGGGTGTGTTGGTATGTGGGCGGGAGGCCGGCTCGCCAAGGGACGCCAGAGGCTACTGAGGCGAACTGGAAGGCGGTTGTGAATTGAATTCGACCGGCGAGCTGAGAGATGAGAGCGGGTGCACTATGGTTTCGTGAGTAGCTGGCCAGCAAGTAGATTAAGTTATATATAGTTCATAGATTTAAGTATTGTACCAAAAGCAGATTTAAGAATGTTAAAATTAATGTCGATATAAGTAATATATGGTTTAAATTGTTTATTTGTGTTTCATATTATGGTTATTGAATTGTAATCTATTGACTTAATTTGATTTCCTTTCTTTTGTACTAAGTTAACAATTATTAAATTTAAATCTTAGGTTAAAATTAATATTGTGTATTATTTTATCCCCAGCAAAGGCCCCTTTTCAGGTCACACGGGAGTCCAGCCTTACAATCCATAATCATAATACTTCTTCAAGGCCTTTGAGAACAATGAATTAACCCACACCCATTGTCTGCCTGGGTACAAAAGGAAAAGTTAAACCTTTTTTAAAACCCCAATTGGCATTCTACCTGAGAATAATTAATTTAATTATGTAAAATCCTGTGAAATCAAATCAAACCGATTTGGCCTAAAATTTAGATAAACCATCTGGAGCACTAAACAAACATATGGTGTGATTATGGTTTCGATACGTTCAGTGGTTTAGGCATGGGTCGATCACGCACATACATACTAAGGATTATATATATATATATAAAAAATTAAATTAACAAATTATGTCTGTATTCAAAATAGATTTTATTATCTTAAAAAAAAAAGTTTCTGAAATTTTGACCTGACTACCTGTATACCCCTTTCTTTTGTTAAGAGGGGTTTCATTGTTTAAGACCTGACCTTTCAGGGCAGGGATAATGTATTGTTTGCTTGGCCCTTTTAGAGGCTCTATTTCTATAGATCTTATCTGTCAATCAATTAAATATAAAAATAAAAAATAAAATCAAACCGATTTGGCTCAAAATTTAGATAAACCATCCCCAGCACTAAGCAAACATATGGTGTGAATATGGTTTCGATACGTTCAGTGGTTTAGGCGTGGGTCGATCGCGTACATACACACAAAGGATTTTATATATATAGATATAAAATTAAATTTACAAATTATGTCTGTATTCAAAATAGATTTTATTATCTTAAAAAAAAAGTTTCTGAAATTTTGACCTGACTACCTGTATACCCCTTTCTTTTGTTAAGAGGGGTTTCATTGTTTAAGACCTGACCTTTCAGGGCAGGGATAATGTATTGTTTGCTTGGCCCTTTTAGAGGCTCTATTTCTATAGATCTTATCTGTCAATCAATTAAATATAAAAATAAAAAATAAAATCAAACCGATTTGGCTCAAAATTTAGATAAACCATCCCCAGCACTAAGCAAACATATGGTGTGAATATGGTTTCGATACGTTCAGTGGTTTAGGCGTGGGTCGATCGCGTACATACACACAAAGGATTTTATATATATAGATATATATATATATGTGTGTGCGTGGAGGGGCGGCGTCTCTGCCCCCCCCCCCCCCGCTTGGACAATTCGATAGCGACACACTTTCGAGATAAAAAGTATATCTTATATACATCGGGCACCTTATATACATTCTCCCCCCCCCCCCCCATAAAAAATTCCTGGATCCGCCCTTGTTTGTATTTTTTTTAATTTAAAAACGGCTCTCAAATAAAAATAGACCTTTTTATCAGAATTTTAAATAAAAAATAATATTAAAATAAAGCTTTTAACTGAAGGAAGAAGTTACCGAGCATCGCTCGGTACCTCCAGGTACTATATTTTATATTTTTTTTTATGATAATGATGATGATGAAAGTCCTTCAATGAAAAAAAATAAAATAATGATCAATTCCACACTGTTTTCCTATCTATCATGTCTTAAAAATGTCATTTTTAATTCCAATTATTTCATGTTTGGTGTGGTAAATCATCTTCAAATTGTAACAGTGTGTATATTATGCTTTTAATGACTAATATTCCAAGTTTCAAAAACTTCTTGAATTTTTGCATTTGGGAAAGAACTACCTTAAATGAAAATAAGACTTTCTTCGTTTGTCCTCCATCTCGGAGACCATTAGGACATTCAAGAGATTACATTTTTATGAGATTTTAATATTAATAATTTTTATTGATCAATGAATGCTAAATTAATTGCCTAGCACACTTTATACCACCCATCTAACGATATTACTAAATGATTTCACAATTGACAATAGCAGAAAATTACAATTGATTTTCTGCTTTATTATAAATTGTTTCTCTAATATAATCTTGTCAATACATTTATTTTTTTCCAGACAAAACTACTGAAACTACTGAAGATTATTTCTGTGAGGAATGTTTTTCTGGATTCCTATCATTGTCTGATTTTGAAAGACATATTTTGGAAGGCCATTCAGAAGACGTACTCTTCACAAGTCATGTGAGGGATCGTAAATACAGTGTTGAAACCAAACCGGAACCTCTTATAGACATGACTACGCAGAAGGCTAAGGCTTCCAAAGTGACCTCTCATAATCCATATCATGAAGTAAAACCGTCGTTAACCTGTCACAACGAACCAGAAAAATTGAAATCAAAACAAACCAAGCAATGCTTGGGAACTCATTCTAATAACAGACATACAGGAAAACAGTATATCGTCTGTGATCAATGTGATAAGCATTTCTTAGATAAGACAAGACTCAAAAGGCATCTATTAATTCATACGGGCGAACAGCCTTTCGTCTGTGATCAATGTGATCGGCGTTTCTCGCGAAAAGGTGAACTCAAAAGCCATTTATTATTTCATACTGTCGAAAAACCTTTCGTCTGTGATCAATGTAAAAAAGGCTTTTTACGGAAGGACCACCTCAAAACTCATTTATTAATTCATAAGGGCGAAAAGTCTTTCGTCTGTGATCAATGTGATAAGCATTTCTCGCGAAAATGTGATCTCAAAACGCATTTATTAATTCATACGGGCGAAAAGCCTTTCGTCTGCGATCAATGTGATAAGGGCTTTTTACGGAAAGACCACCTCAAAACTCATTTATTAATTCATAAGGGTGAAAAGCCATTCGTCTGTAAACACTGCGAGAAGGGTTTCTTAAGGAAAGTGGATCTCGAAAGACATATACATATTCATACAGGTGAAAAGCCTTTCGTCTGTGATCAATGTAATAATCGTTTCTGGCGAAAAGGTGACCTCAACAAACATTTATTAATTCATACAGGCGAAAAGCCTTTCGTCTGTGATCAATGTGATAAGCATTTCTCGCGAAAATGTGATCTCAAAACGCATTTATTAATTCATACGGGCGAAAAGCCTTTCGTCTGTGATCAATGTGATAAGGGCTTTTTACGGAAAGACCACCTCAAAACTCATTTATTAATTCATACGGGCGAAAAGTCTTTCGTGTGCGATCAATGTGATAAGCGTTTCTCGCGAAAAGGTGATCTCAAAACCCATTTATTAATTCATACGGGCGAAAAGCCTTTCGTCTGTGATCAATGTGATAAGCGTTTCTCGCAAAAAGGTGAACTCAAAAGCCATTTATTAATTCATACGGGCGAAAAGCCTTTCGTCTGTGAACATTGCCATAAGCGTTTCTTAGATAAGGCTAGACTCAAAATTCATTTATTAATTCATACGGGCGAAAAGGCTTTCTTCTGTGATCACTGCGAGAAGGGTTTCTCATTTAAAGGTGTTCTCAAAAGGCATTTATTAATTCATACAGGCGAAAAGCCTTTCGTCTGTGAACACTGCGAGAAGGCTTTCTCAGAAAAAGGAAATCTCAAAAAACATTTGAAAACCCACTCCTAAAACTTCCCCCTTTGTTTCATTTTCTTGATAAATAATTAAACAGCTCTTACTCTCTGACATGTTCCATTATTTACTTTTCCTTCATCCACCCCACACCCAAGTTTTGCATTTCTAGGCTTCTAGTGGCCCACAGATTATGTGTATATAGGCTTATAAATAAATTTTGTATAATTTTTTTTTAATTAAATAACAATTTATCTAGTTGTAAATACCATGGAATTGGAGGTGCACCTATTTGTATTAGTTAATATATTAGTATTAATTTATTTCTATCTAAGCCTGGTAAATTTCCATTATCTAAAAAGGCTTAATTTGTTTGAACAGATATTAGATAATGGAATTAGCAGATCCAGCAGTAGCGTAGGCGGCGACGGCGGCCGCTGAGCTGGTGGGTGGGCGAGGGGAGGCGGGAAGACAGCCGGCGGAGCTAAGCGGGGCTTGAGGCAAGAGAGATCAGAGAGGGCATTATTATTATTGTTGGAAATTAAGGGTAGAAATAGTAAATGTGTTCGTGTGTGAGTGTCAAGATTGGGATGGCCATCCTATGTGAGTGATATAATAATAATAATTTATCATCTATAATCTTAAGTTGTCAAATTAATTTCACGGTTTTAACTATTCAATCCTTATGTAATTGGCAAGATAATTTTACTTAATTATTCTGTTTTCGTTAACTTAATTGAATTGTTATCCAATATCAAAACAGATTATTTTCTTTATTAAATATTTTTTGTTATTATTAAATATGTCTTTTTATTAAATATTTTCTTTATCAAACTTAGATTTAAGTTCAGGTACTAGGGAGAGGTGGCCGCAGAATTACATAGTTTTTAATCAATTAAATTGGAAAATTCTAATAAATAATTATATTTGTTATTAACTTTTTGTGGGATTTAAAACTCGATTTATAATCAATTAAGATAAGATAAATAAGAAATTCTTTATTATACAATTATAATTACAGATACAATCAATTAAATTTATAATTTTAATATATAATAATATTTGTTATATTGTATTAGTGGGTTTTAAAATTAAAAAAAAAACAATTAATACATAATTTAAAAAAATGTAAACAAACCATTTTATTGACATTTTCATCTATCACTAATTACTTTAATTAAGTTGAATTTTGATTGGGTACAGACCTAGCCAGATCGCTTTCTCATCCTCAAAACTTGTTAATAGAGTTTGTTTCATCAAAATCGGTAGAGCCGTTTTGAAAATAGAACTAAGATACAAACAAATATATAAACAATTTTTGCTCGTTTAATATATAAGAGAATTCATCAAATTACATAAGACTCTATCTCGGCCGTTCTACTCCGCCTAAAAATTTTTTCCCTTTTAAACTAATAGAAATAGAATAATAATTTTAAAATTAAAAAAACAATTAATAAATAAAAGATGATTGAAAAAAATGTAAACAAACTTTTTTATTGACATTTTCTTCTATCACTAATTACTTTAATTACGAAAAAGTCAATTAAGATGAATTTTGATTGGGGACAGACCTAGCCAGATCTCTTTCTCATCCTCAAAACTTGTTAATAGAGTTTGTTTCATCAAAATCGGTAAAGCCGTTTTGAAATTTGAAAAAAATACAAACAAATATACATAAAATAGAATGATAATAATATATAAGTACCTGGAGGCACCGAGTGATGCACGGTAACCCCTGACCCCCCCCCCCCCCAACCACACACCTCGCCCCCACCACTGCACCCCCACTCCGTCCCACCTGCCCCAACTGCGCCTCCCACCCCCGGATCCCCCACAACTGCACCCCACCTCCTGCACCCCCCACATCCATCCCCACCCCCACCCAGTTTTTGCACTTCTATCTTTCTAGTGCTCCACATATTATGTGTATATTTGTTTACTCGTACACCAATTTGCCCACATTCGTTCATATTGATAAACATTATAAAAAAATAAATAGGAAAATAATAATATAAAAAATAATCTTATAGGATCTGAAATAAAAACATAAAATTAAAAAAAACATGTGCGTCTCGGGACGCGCGTCAGAAGTGATAACTTTTACCAAGCAAGTATTTTTTTAGGAAGAGAATTTCAAGGATAATTGCCCGGAGAAAAGAGAATTGAATATTTAATTTTAATTAGAAGAGTGAGGGGGGGGGGGCAAAGGAATAATTATTAATATATTTAATGTTTCGGGATTTAAAATTAATTGTTGTCTTTCTTTCATCTTAATTCAATTATAGATATTTCAAATTTGCATCGCCGCAATTTATTCAATGAATTATATTTATTAAATACATAGCTATATATAATATATTCAATTATTTCCACACTTACAATAAAGTCTAATTCAAAAATATTCATTTTAGTAAAAGTAAAAAGCAAAGATTTTTAAAATAGTTCTATGGTCCAGTGGTAAAGTGTGTGCCTCTGATGCAAGAGGTCTCAGGTTCTAATCTGACATCCGGCGAGTCATTTTTTTTTTAAATTGAGATTTTCATCTATCAATAATTACTTGAATTAAGAAAAAATCAATTAAGATGAATTTTGATGAGGTCCAGACCTAGCCAGATCGTTTTTTCATCCTCAAAACTTGTTAATAGATTTTGTTTCATCAAAATCGGAAGGGCCGTTTTCACAATAGAACCAAGATACAAATATATAAATAAATAAATATATATATAGTATATAAATAAATAAATATATATATAAATAAATAAATATACAATTTTTGCTCGTTTAATAAGAGTAAATATAAGAGAATTCATCAAATTACATAAGACTCTATCTCGGCCGTTCTACTCCGCCTAAAATTTTTTTCCCTTTAAACAAATAGAAATAGAATAATAATTTTAAAACATATAATTCATCCTTTTCTATTTGCAAAATGATGAAAAATAAAAATTACCTATTAAGCTTATATCTAATAAAAACAATTCTATTTGATTTGAAGAAAATGTTCTCTAATATTAAATTTGAAATTAAAAAAACTGCAACGGATCGTTGCTAAACTTTATCCAAATTCATTTGAAATATTAATATGTTCTAGAGTAAAGTACTTTAAAATATAATTTTACTAAAAACTTTATTTAACCTTTTTTGTGGTCCCCAAGGTACTTAATTAGGATATTAAATTTCATCAAAATTGGTTAAGTCATTTTCAAGATATTTAGAAAAAACTAAAAAAGTACTGAAATAAAGTACTAATGTTTGTGGGCCGATATGTACGAAAAACTAATCAGCGCTTCATTTTGTTAAACTAATGGTAGGTTTTCAATTTCAATTCAATTGGTGCAACGGTGTGGAAAAATTCGTGGACGAAAAAAACGATAACACACATTCATCCGTCCATCCCCACGCACTTCCAAAAAAAAATGGCACTTTTTGGCCTCTCGACGAGATTCCAGGTAATTTTTGGCAAAACCGTCACGTGCTAAAATTCAATCTCATTGAATACTTCAATTTGTGACCTTAATTGAGTCCATGGGTTCCGTAGTCTTTACCTGAGGAACCTTTGAAGTCGCGCTTGCCGCGAGAGCGATTGCAATACTTTCTCCCATGCTTCGCATTGGATAAAGTAAAAAATAAAACCAATTTAATAAAAAAATTCCCATTACCGAAAAAATTAAAAATAAAGATCAAAATTAAATTATTTACAAAAGTTTGATAGTTTTTTTGTCTTTGTCGCGTGGATCGTCTGTCTGCTGGTTTTGAAAAGAAATAGGCATTTAAATTAGTCTAGTCTTAAAAAAACAATTCGTCATGAAATGGTGTTATTTATTTATCCTAAAGGGCTGTAAAGTTGGACCTTAGGAAATTCTCCTTTACTTGATTTAATTAATTAATTACAGCCACCTGTTTGAGGCTAGGCTGATTGATGGTATGCCTTTTGATGTTATCGTTGCTATGATTGCCTATTTTCTTTTCTATTTCCGTCATCAACCTGCGTAATTTATTATTATCAATTTTTCTAACCCTATTTGGGCCCCTATAAATAAATGTTTACAAATTAGAGAATTTTCTGCCCCTCTATTAAAACTTCTCGGTCGTTTCGACTTTTAACTGAAGTGCCAAGCTGGCCCTGAAAATCATTTTTATTGCATGAATTATTCTGGTGCCTAGCTTGGTTGATTATTAATTTCTTATCTGGGTTTATATTATTTGATTTGATCGGTAATAAATTAAAAGTTGTCGGCTTTAGTTTCGGTCGTTCCACGTATGATAGATTTGAATCTGAACTGACCCCCTTGGAAGATATTTTCCAATAATTTTGATCAAGTTATTTGGAGGGCATGAGGTCGTAATGAGGATGAAATTGTAAGGCATCAAGATGAAACATGAGCAATCTATATTTATAATTATATCGAAGAAAATGTGAAGTTTAGTTTGCACAGATGATAAAGTAGAATCCCCTATTATTAAATTCAATTTTTATATTTTTTTAATTAACGTATAATTTTTTTAAGCTAAATACTAATTAGTCACATGTCAAGATGATGTTTTATTGTGAGATGTCAATATCTGGACGAAGTCAACCAATGTAGAATAAAATTTAAGTTATAAAGGATATGTAAGTATAGTTGTGGAATGTGTTGAGATGATATCAACAGAGACATTTACTTTTACCCGCTTAGGTAATTATAGTCAATCACAATATTTTAATTTTATATATATCTTCGTGGTAGGAACATCGCTCTCCCTCCTTTGATCCCCCCCGCTAGATATTTGTTATTTTTATCTGCCTGGGACGGGACTTTGAGAGGATGTGTATTAGTTTTGAGTATGGATTATTTTTCTAAATTTTAAGTTCCCTTTATTCTGGCTATAGGCCGCTGCACACCTGATAGGATCGGCCCTGCGTCCTGTGTACATTTAAAATTGAACTTTATTGGTAAACAAAATTATTCATTAGCTAACCGATTCAGTATTTAATATTGCCTGTGCTTAAAATTGGAGGGGACTTTTTACATTGAGTGCCCTGACATCTGGTGGATTTATTATTTATTGCAATTTTTCATCTAAAGAAACTATATATCTCATATTTTTATTTCTGTTATTTCTTTCAAGAATATAGTTTTATTAAATTAAAAATCTATTCAATTCAATATTATAATTGTTTGTTTGAATTTAGAGAAATTCTATTCATAATGACTGAAATTGAAAATTTGGATCTGAAATATCCAATGTATACAGGTTAGTTTCCTCTGTCAAGGAATATAAATAAAATGTTTTCTTTATTTATTCAATAATAATTAATTGTCATCTATAATTGAACATTGTTAATTTATTATTATTGTTATCAATTAAACAGTTGATTAGTGAAAAATTAATTCTTTTACCTCGAATGAATCCAAATCTTGAAAAGTTTGTTATATTTCATGAATTTATTTTTAATTATATTATAATTCACTCGTTATTAATTATTTTGGTTTTAAATAAAAAAAAATAAATGTTTAATTATAATAAACTTGCAAAACGTTCAGTTTCGCTATTCACTATATTATATAGTACCTGATGATTTTTTTTATTTTGAGACAGTCTTATAACTCAAAAACAGTGCATTATATGAAAAAAAGTTTCAAATAAAATTTTATTTATATCTGGGGAGGAACTAAAGTAAGCTATTTTTTGTTGACCTAGAACAAGCTTTCAAGGGTATTTTGAGGTCAACTTCTGTTTTTTAAATGGAAACCTATATTTTTCTGTACATATTCAAAATCTACAAAAAATAAACTGCAACGGATCGTTGCTAAACTTTATCCAAATTCATTTGAAATATTAATATGTTTGTTCCTTTATTATTAATCAGATATCACTTGCAATTTGTAGTTCATATTGACATTAATTCAAAAATAATTCTCATTTAAGAGTCGAGGAATAACCATTCCACATTGGATTTTTGACATTTCGGTTGTTATTGTAACCATTGCTGAAGACATAGAGGAATTGACTTAAAATCAAAAATAGCCATCGATTCTCATCTAATACTTGAGGAATAACAATTCTACATTAGGTTTTTGACGTTTCGATTATTATTGGTAACCATTGCAACATCAAAAATGGAATGCAATAAGGTTATTCCTCTAGTATTAGATAAGAATCGATCGTTATTTTTGATTTTATGTCGATTCCTCCATGTCTTCAGCAATGGTTACCAATAATAATCGAAACGTCAAAAACCTAATGTAGAATTGTTATTCCTCAAGTATTAGATGAGAATCGATATCTATTTTTTATTTTAAGTCGATTCCTCCATGTCTTCAGCAATGGTTACCAATAAAAACCGAAATGTCAAAAATCCAATATAGAATGGTTTTTAATTGAGTCCATGGGTTCCGTAGTCTTTACCTGAGGACCCTTTGAAGCCACGCTTGCCCCGAGAGCGATTACAATACTTTACCCATGCTTTGCATTGAATAAAGTAAAAATTGAACAACTTTCTTAAGAAATATTTTTTTATACGACATCAAATAAACAAAATATTAAATCAATTAGATCTCAAAAAAAAAATTCTTATAATTATTTTTAACAATTATTCAACTTAATTATCAAATAATTAATTATTAAATAAATAATTTAATAATTTTACGACATTGCTCTAAGACATTCCAGAGTGTATTGCAATTCTTCTGGATCAATTCCAGTTCCAATTTCGTTATTTTGGTCTGTTCCAGTTTCTTTTTAGCATTTAAATTTCCTCTTAATTTTTGTTTTTTAAACACATTTACAACATGATAAAATGAAGCTTGTGAGGGTGTATTCCTATCAGGAAAACGCTCGGCATTCATTTCAATGGCAGCCACATAACACTTCCCCCATATTCACCGCATAAATTAAGACCATTTGAATTCTGTCTTCAACAAAAAATGCAACATTTTTATTATGAGAATACAATAGTACCTGGAGCCACCGAGCGATGCTCGGTAACCCACGCTGCCCCCCTCCCGAAACCACACACCTTGCCCCCACCACTGCACCCCCACTCCGACCCACACCACACTAACCGCGCCCAAGGGCAGATCCAGGAATTTTTTATTGGGGAGGGGGCCGATGGATATAAGGTGGCTGATGGATATAAGATCTACTTTTTATCTCGAAAGTGTGTCGCGATCGAATTGTCCAAGCGGGGACGCCCCCCCCCCCCCCCCCCACGCACACATAGAACTTTATTTTCAATTTTCAAATTTTTTTAAAAAATTAGTGTTTTTTTTTACAAATTTCATATCTCATATTTTAAGTTCATTAAAATAAAAAAAAAATTAATATAAATTCCCTGTCGATTTGGCCGCCGTTTTTTGGCCTCTGCGTGCGACGTGCGTGTTGCACTCCCGCCAGGCACGGGCCTGTATGGGGGGGGGGGCGATCGCCCCCTCCTCCCCTCTGGATCCGCCCTTGACCGCGCCTCCCACAACTGCACCCCACCTCCTGCACCTCCCACATGCACCCCACCCCCTACCCAGTTTTTGCATTTCTAGCTTTCTAGTGGTCCACATATTATGTGTATATTATTTGTTTACTCGTACACCAATTTGCCCACATTCGTTCAAATTGATAAACATTATAAAAAAATAAATAGAAAAATAATAATAAAAAAAACAATCGTATAGGATCTGAAATCTATATAATAAAAATGAATGTCTGTTTCTTCGTAAGCGCAGATCTCTCAAATGCCTCTACCGATTTGACTATTTTTTTTTAATGTTCGTAATAGTCCACTTCAGGTTAATACGTAAAAAAAATTATTTAAAAAAAGCTATTTTTTTTTTCAAAAATTCCTAACTTCTTTTGGGTTGGGTGAAAAAATTTGAAAAAATTCTGAAAACCGTCTTTAATAGGGTAGAAAAAAATAAAAAAGTTTCTTCCAAGCTTTTGATTATATAAATAGATAAAAATATTTAATTTAAAAAAAAATATGTTATTTAAAAATCATTTTTCTTAAAAGAATCTCACCTCATCTTTTTTCTATTGTATTTAAGACCCTCAGCCATTTCAAAAGAACTAAGCCTTTTGGCTTTTGTATTCGAGCTCATTCATTCACTTCAATATTATTTATTTATTTCAAAATTAATTATAAAGGATTATCGAAACTATACTAACTAAACTAACTGAAAGGAATTCATTAGCTTTTCGAATTTCTTTAAAAATATATTTTAATGATTAAAACCAAAATTCAATTAGCCCGTAGAATTCTTAAAGAAAACAAAATCATTTGAAAACCCATTTTTATATTGTTTTGAAATCTAGGAAATTTCAGCCTATTGAAATTATTAAAAACCTATTTTGAGCCTAATTAAACCTAAATTTTCTATAATCTAATAATAAACTTTAAAAGTTTATTATTTTTAATTTTTTAATTGGATAATTCTCCCCAAATGACGATTTTTACCTTATTTATTGAATTTTTACAAGACAAAAACTTTATTTTAATTTAAGTTGAAAGGTTCTTTTTGCCGAATAATTGAGTAGCAGAAGGGGACAATAAAATATTGTCTTCTGCTGGGAAAAATAAATTTTTTAAATTCATTCATAAAGAGATATACTTTGCCCTCTTCATCAATCTATTACAATTAATTCACAAGAGTTGATATAAGAAAGTGTTCTTTACACGTGTATAAAACATCAATAAAACAGCCACGTGGAAGGGTCCAGGGGGCGAAGCTAGTAAAAACATAAAATTAAATAAGATTTGTTTCCAAGTTATATAAAAAAAAAAAAAAACCACCTGAACCACTTTATTTGTAAACACACCTGTTTTGTTATGATTTAGACACATGTTAATTAAAAACAAACAAAAAATTCCTAATTTTAATATACATATTAATATTTGCTTTAACCTTTCAATGGTATGTCCCTTATCAGGAAGTTGGGATCTTATTGAGGGATGATTCTGATCGTGAAAATACAAACCTGTGTTTCGTGTTTTTCGGGTGTCAGTGAATCTCGTTGTACTAAATTTCTAATTTACTGAATCTACTCTTATGTGTTCTAAATTTACTCTACTGAATTTAATCTTATTCAATGATTTATACAAAAAAAAAAAAAAATAATAATTTAAAATTTGCAAAATAAAATAATAAAAAGAATTTAAGCTAGCTGAAAAATGAAAGAGGGACTTTACAACAAAGTAATATTCAAAGAAGGAATAAAATTAATAATATATAATTTATTAACCTCACTTTTGAATTTAACAGATTGAATGAGAATTTGTTTTGTTGAGATTGCAATTTTTTTTTATGATAATGATGAGAGAAGGAGTTACACCAAAAAGGTGCAACCCCTAAAGTCCCTCCATCGTGAAAAGAAGAAGAATTTTATGGGCTGGGCGGGGGTCGAAGGTATCTGTGGATACGGGTCTTAAATAGCTGAAGGTTATAAGTCGCGGGAAAGATGGTGGCAGGGAGCGAGTTCCAGTCTCTGGAGGTCATAGGGATAAAAGGAAAATTGGAAGATGAAATTTATGTTTGACTGATGGGTTTGTACAGAAGAGAGTATGCAAGCGAAAATGTGTAGAAGGAAGATTTACATTTTAGTCTTGATATGCGCTGAATGGCTCCCGATCACCCGGTGTGGCGGCAGAGGTTCCGTAGCTTCTCTGAGGGGTTCCGTGGAGTTCTCGACCAGATGAAGCTGAGTGGTGAGCGATGACGTAATACAGCGTGTTTGAGGCTTTTTTATCGTGTGGACAGCAGAGAGTCTGTATTGGTATGTACCTACTGACCACACGGGCCTATATAAAGGATAGGGCCTTTGAGCTGCAAGGGATCTTTCAGCTGTATCGTGGGCCGATCAGCCTGACGTCACGAGTGCAGGAGTGGAGATCTCTCTATTAACGCTTGCCCGTAACTTTGGCAGTTCAGCGACAATCTTTTTTGGAAATAAATTGATCTCTCTTTTTTGCCTCTTGTTCGGCCTTTTATAGGATTTTGTGGTTCTCTTTCTACGATATGTTTCTCGATGCCCAATATTCGCTGAATTCTACCCTTTCCTGGATGAACTGCCAATCAGGGCATTCTTTTAGCATTGACGTCTAGCTTGTGTGACCGCCCTGCTATCTCTCCCTGCTCTTGTTCAAAATGAACATTGGACATTATATACTATGAATTTGATTTAAATAAACCCGATTTTCAATTATTTCTTATAAAATAAAAAAAATAAACTAATTTTATGAATTTAATCCTATATTTGGCTCGTATAATTAATTTCTTTCCTATTTAAATATATTAAAATAATAAAAAATGAAAATTTGAAATTTGTACTTTACTGAATCTATTATATAAAAAAAAACATGCTTCTAAATTTGACCCTTTGCTCAACAATGTGCAAAATGGATGGATACCATTTTAACCTATTAGTGGGTTTTAAAATTAAAAAACCAATTAATAAATAAAAGATAATTGAAAAAAATCTAAAAAAAAACATTTTTATTGAGATTTTCATCTATCAATAATTACTTTAATTAAGAAAAGATCAATTAAGATTAAATTTGTCGAGGTCCACACCTAGCCAGATCGCTTTCTCATCCTCAAAACTTGTTAATAGAATTTGTTTCATCAAAATCGGTAGAGCCCTTTTCAAAATAGAACTAAGATACAAATATATATATATATATATATGTCATTAGAGGTTTTTCGGGTTTCTCCGCGTGGGAAAAACCTCTAATGACATATAACCTATCCGTGGAAGCCTCACTGAACAAATGTATATACAAACAAATATATAAACAATTGTTGCTCGTTTAATAAGAGTAGATAACTATCTACTGGATTGACTCGAGAAATAAACTTTTTTAAACTCAAGAATTTTAACTATTTCTATTAAGTAGAAAATAATCTCTTAAATCTGTGTATAACGAAGTTTTAATATCATTATAAACACTTATTTTTATTGTTGTGACTTTTCGATTAAATAAATATTTATTTAATAATTAATTATTTGATCATTATTATTTGATAATTAAGTTAAATAATTGTTAAAAATAATTATTAAGATTTTTTTGAGATATAATTGATTTAATATTTTTTTTTATTTCATGTCATATAAAAAAATAGTTCTTATAAAAGATGTTCAGTTTTTTTTTTTGTAGATTCAGAATATGTACAGAAAGATATAGGTTTCTATTTAAAAAACAGAAGTTGACCTCAAAATACCCTTGAAATCTTGTTCTAGGTCGACAAACAATAGTTTACTTTAGTTTCCACCCTGATATAAATAATCTTTATTTGAATCTTTTTTCATATAATGCACTGTTTTTGAGTTACAAGACTGTCTCAAGATAAAAAACTCATCAGGTATATAGAAATTTAAATATACAAATCAATTCCGAATTGGTTCATTTATATTCACTTGGACTCCAATTTATCTCGCTAGTGTCCATGGGGGCCTTAAATATTTATATCTAACTAAAAATTGCAATATATTATCTTTTTCAGGGCCTCATTTCTTGTGTACTGAATGCATGACTATGTTCATTAGTGAAGAATTCCTGAACAAACATCAAAAGAAATGTATACATAGGAAATTACATTTAATTTTAAAAAGGAAATTTCAATTGAGAACATATACATCAGCTGATGGTAAGTTCATTCATGTGATTAATAACCTTAGGAGCACTCCCCTACAACTTTTCTTTAAATTCTGATTTAAATGAAATTAAGACTTTCTTCGTTTGTACTCCATCTCGGAGACCATTAGGACATTCAAGAGATTACATTTTTATGAGATTTTAGTATTAATAATTTTTATTGATCAATGAATTATAAATTAATTGGCTAGCTGCCTAGCACACTATATACCACCCATTTAACGATATTACTAAACGATTTCCCAATTGAAAATAGCAGAAAATTACAATTGATTTTCTGCTTTATTATAAATTTTTTCTCTAATATAATCTTGTCAATACATTTATTTTTTTCCAGATAAAACTACTGAAAGTACTGAAGACTATTTCTGTGAGGAATGTTTTTCTGGATTCCTATCATTGTCTGATTTCGAAAGGCATAAATTGGAAGGCCACTCGGAACAAATACTCTTCACAAGTCATGTAAACGATCAGAATTACAGTGTTGAAACCAAACCGGAACCTCTTATTGACATGACTACGCAGAAGGAGAAGGCTTCCAAATTGACCACTCATAATCCATATCATGAAGTAAAACCGTCGTTTTCCTGTCATAACGATCCCGAAAAATTGAAATCAAAACAAACCAACCAATGCTTGGGAACTCATTCTAATAACAGACATACAGGAAAACAGTCTATCGTCTGTGATCAATGCGAAAAGGCTTTCTCAAACAAGAATAGTCTCAAACAACATTTATTAATTCATACAGGCGAAAAGCCTTTCATCTGTGATCAATGTGATAGACGTTTCTCGCGAAAATGTGAAATCAAAAGCCATTTATTAACTCATACGGTGGAAAAGTCTTTTGTCTGTGATCAATGTGATAAGCGTTTCTTGCGAAAAGGTGAACTTAAAAGCCATTTATTATTTCATACGGGCGAAAAGCCTTTCGTCTGTGATCAATGCGAGAAGGCTTTCTCAACCAAGAATAATCTCAAAAAACATTTACTTATTCATAGAGGGGAAAAACCTTTCGTCTGTGATCAATGTGATAAGCGTTTCTTGCGAAAAGGTGAACTCAAATGCCATTCATTAATTCATACTGGCGAAAAGCCTTTCGTCTGTGATCAATGTGATAATCGTTTCTTGCGAAAATATGAACTCAAAAGCCATTTATTAATTCATATTGGCGAAAAGCCTTTCGTCTGTGATCAATGTGATAAGGGTTTCTTAGATAAGACTAGACTCAAAAGCCATTTATTAATTCATTCGGTTGAAAAGCCTTTCGTCTGTAATCACTGCGAGAAGGGTTTCTCACAAAAGTGTCATTTAAAAAACCATTTATTAATTCATACTGGCGAAAAACCTTTCGTCTGTGATCAATGTGATAAGCGTTTCTCACGAAAAGGTGATCTCAAAAGCCATTTAAATTCAACCGCTGTGTCTAGTGAAAACTATTTGTACTTCTTTTTCTTAATAAATAATTAAACAGCTCTTACGCTCTGACATATTCCAAAATTTACTTTTCCCAAATTTTCTCTTACCATTTTACAGTTGCAAAAAGCTATGGTCCATAGTTTCATAGTCTCGCAGAGATTGTGAAGTTATCTAGAACTGATGAAGGTTTCGATACACTTTATAACTTGATTTATTCTTTGGGGTTGATCACAAAATTTGATGTCGAACATCCAAAATTTATAAAAATTATGATGTCGCTCAACCCTTTGTCTTTGCCAGCCCCTTTGAATATTACCCTGTAATTATATTATATATTAATATATATTAATTTTACTCAGAAATATGAAGTTAGATTTGTGTGAATCTAAAAATGTTATCATTGAAAGTTCTGAATTCCTAGTTGGCTTCTTGTCCACTAATAAACATGTCGGTGAATTGATTCGAGGAAAATTGAATGACAAGGCAGTCCTAAGACTGGTTTGATGCAACAATCCGTCTCCACTCGACTCTGTCCTCCGCCAGCTGTTTAACCTCTCTAAATGTCTGGCATCCCATATCCCCAATTATTTGGTTGAAATATTCTAATCTGGGTCTTCCCCTTCCCCTTTTCTTTCCCACCTCCCCCTCCAAGATATCCCTAAGCAGTCCCCCATGTCTCAGTGTGTGCCCCATCATCTGACCTCCTTCTCTTCTTCAGACTCTTCCACAAGGTTCTTCTTTCTCCGATTTTTCCAAGAACTTCTTCATTTGTGATTTTATCCATCCATTTGATATTCATCATTCTTCTGTAGCACCACATTTCGAAAGCCTCCAATCTCTTTCTCTCCGCTTTTCCAATTGTCCAGGTTTCACACCCGTACATGGCTATGCTCCATACATATGTCTTCAATAGCAACTTCCTGTTTGCTAAGCTGATTGAGGAGGAGCATAGTAGTTTTTGTTTTGAATTAAACCCCATTTTTGCTTGGGCAATTCTTGATTTAATTTCGTTTTTGCTCCTCCCATCCCATGTTATTTTACTTCCTAGGTAGCGGAATTCCTTAACTCCTTCTAGGTTTTCTTGGTTAATTTTGATGCATTCCTGTCTCGTTTGTTCTTTTTTTGTACATACTAGGACCTTGGTTTTATTCTTGTTTATTTTCATTTTGATTTCTTCTATTAGGATTTGGTTAATTCCATTCAAGGCGTCCTCTAATTCTTTTTTATTGCTTCCTAGAAGGGCAATGTCATCGGCAAATCTTAACATAGCGATCTTTTGACCTTGGATTTCTATACCTGTATCAATTTTGTCTTTGAATTCTTTAATCGCTTCTTCTATGTATAAGTTGAAAATCATGGGTGACAGCACACATCCTTGTCTTACACCTTTTTTTATTTTGGCTTCTCTTTGTTCATCACCAATATTTATAATTGCCGTCTGGTTTTGATATAGATTGTAGATTAGTCTTCTCTCTCTGAATTTTATTCCCGCCTGTTTTAATATTTTAAACATAATTTCCCAATTGACGTTATCGAATGCTTTTTCTAGGTCTATGAATCCGATGTAGACAGATTCTTCCCTGATAAAAGCCCTTTCTATTATTAGTCTAAGAGAGAGAATTGCTTCTCGGGTGCCTCTGTTTCTTCTAAAGCCGAACTGGTCTTCCCCCAGATTTTCTTCAACTCTTTGTTCTATTCTTCTTTTGGATTATTTTGGTTAGGATTTTGGAGGCATGTGAGGTTAGGCTAATGGTCCTGAAATTTTCACATTTATCCGCGCCTGTCTTTTTGGGAAGTGTGACTATTTTGTTTTTTTCGAAATCTTTTGGGATGATTCCCAATTTATAGATTTTGCTAATTAGTTCAAAAAGTTTGTCACGTGCCTTTTCTCCAGAGTTCTTTAGGATTTCAGCTTGTATATTGTCTATTCCGGGTGCTCTATTATTTTTTAGTTCCTTCAAAGCTGTCTCGAATTCTGACCTGAGTATGGGGTCTCCTAATTCGTTTTCGTCCACAGATTCTTCTTCTTCTATTGGGTTCATTGTTTTTTCTTCTCCATAGAGTTCTTCTAGGTGTTCCTTCCATCTATTTGCCTGTTCGTTTTCGTTTAGAATAATGTGGCCTCCTTTATCTCTTATGTTCTTGCTTTTTGGCTTGTCTTCTTGAAAATTTCTTTTATTGCCCTATAGGCTACATCAACTTTTCCCAATACTAGATTTTCGTTGACTTCTTTACATTTTTCTTGAATCATTTTTTCTTTTGCTTTTCTACATTCTCTTATAACTTTCCATCTTAATTTTTTATATGTTTCTTTCCCTTCTTCGTCGTTTCTGTTCTTAATTATTACTTTAATCAAGTTTAATTTTGATTAGATACAGACCTAGCCAGATCGCCAGATCATAGCCAAACCGTTTCTTATGGCAAACTGACTTTAATTAAATATAATTCCTAATAGGAATACATCCTCACAACCTTCATTTCATTTGTTAAAAAACAAGAAATGTAAAGTCTTTGAAGAAACTAAAAAGGTCAAAATAACGAAATTAGAACTGGAATTCATCCAGACTACTTGCGATACACTCTGGAATGTCACAGAACAGTGTAGTATTATTATTTAATTTATTAAATAATATTGGTCAATTTATAATACAAATATTACATTGTCATTTGGTTGAATGATTATGCTTGACTGATTAGATGTGTGAATGTATTATGTTGCTGCCAACATTACTGCTGGTTGCCGACAGTGATACCAATGATAATACAGTAAAATTATTAAATTATTTATTTATAATTAAATATTTGATAATTAAGTTGAATGATTGTTAAAAATAATTATTAGAAATTATTTTTTGAGATCTAATTGATATAATATTTTTTATTATTTGATGTCGTATAAAAAAATAGTTTTAATAAAAGTTGTTCAGTTTTTTTTGTAGATTCAGAATATGTACAGAACGATATAGATTTCCATTTAAAAAATGGGTTGGGCTAATTGTTCTCAAAGGCCTTGAAAAACTATTGTGATTGTGGTGTGTTGTTCTCCCTAAACGTTAGAATTATTAATAAACGTTTTATAATTGTTTTTATAAAGAACCTTATTTATTTAATATAATAAAAAATAATCAAGAATTTATTTAAAAATATCTTTTGCATAACCAGGTCTCAATTTTCTGAAAAAATAACACATTTTGATAGGTTTTATTTATTAACAATTGGATGAATAAAAATGAATCATGTGGTTGAATCAAAACAAAATAATTGGCTGTTCAAATAAGCAATAACTAAACCCGAACGAAGATCGCTCTTCCAGGTATATATAATTGTATTTTTTTTTTAAAACGGCTCTCAAATAAAAATCGACCTTTTTATCAGAATTTTAAATTAAAAATAATATTAAAATAAAGCTTTTAACTGAATGAAGAAATTACCGAGCATCGCTCGATGCCTCCAGGTACTAATGATATTAATACAATAAGAAGTTGCAGTCTCTATAGTCTTGGGCATAGATTTTTTGTGCTATTCCAACCCCAAAAGCGTCCGTCTTGAATACTTTGAGAATTTAAATTTATTAGAAAACAAAATTATTCATTAGCGAGCCGATTGAGTATTTAAAATTGGACGTTTTGCATATTAGGCTTGTTTCCAGAGGCAACGGGAGGGGGAGGGGGGGTTCAGACACCTCCCAAGGGCAGGGCTCATGGGATGAGTAACAGCAACGGCAAACCGTTTCTTATGGCAAACTGACTTTAAATATATTTCATATGTTTAATCAAGAATAATGTTCTTTTTTAATTTCTTAAATTAACTTTTTAGTCCAGTTAAATTGTTCTCTATAATAGGCCCTTCGCAGGAAAGTTTTGGGGTAGTTGTAATTTCTTAGACCCTTTTTTATGCTTTGTGCAAAATTTCGAGACGGAACATTGTCAAAAATGCAAAAAAAAAAAGGTAAAAAAATCTCATTTTTTGGCGGTTTTTTGCTTATAACTCAAAAACTATCAACTTTTCCTAAATAACCTTCCTTTTCAAAAAATGAAATTTCATAAAATTTCTTACAAAGTTCATAATTTAGGTTTTTACTCCGAGCAACCATTCGGGCTCAATCGCTATTTGAAAATTGTCTTTATTTTTTCTGTTTTTCTCATAAAACTCTCACTTTTTTCGATTTTTTTTCATATTTTCGACAAAGACCACTCTATAAATTTTTAAAGTAGATTAAATTTGCTACAATTCAAACAAAGTTTCATCTTAATTGGATAATGGCAACTCGCACCGCAATGAGGTTGACATTTTGAAAAACTGCAATTTCTTACAAAAAATCGCAGTTTTTCCTTCCTAAAATGAAAACCACTCATCCTAGAAACTTGATTCCTATCTCATTCTCTAGGAAACTTTATTGACTTGAACGTTTATTTGAATCACTTTTTGGATAAAATTCTTAGATTTATAGATATCTAACAAATGATGAAATTTATAGGAAATTTCACAAACTTTCATTTTGAATAGGAAGTTTATTTACGAAAAGTTCATAGTTTTCGAGTTTATAAGGAAAAACCCGCCAAAAAATTAGATGTTTTACCTTTTTATTTTTTTTGCATTTTTAATAATATTCCGTCACGAAATTTTGTTAGCAAACCACAGATTCGGATTCAACACACCCAAAAACATTAAGGGTCGAAGAAATTACAACTACCCCAAAATTTTCTGGTAAAAACACAATTTAACTGGACTATTTGTTTTAATAAAAAACAATTCACACTAAATATTTTGCTTTGTGAACCCCCCCCCCCATGGAAATTTTCTGGCTACGCCTCTGCTTGTTTCACACATATGCGGTTCCATTCAGATCATATTAGGGTTTTTTTCGTACACTCAGTAGTGATTGATGGAAAGAAAGCAAGTTGTTGCCATGTTGTCTCTCTATAGAAAAATTAAAAGACGAAGGAGGAATAGTATTAATTAGAATTCATTGGGAGCACCCTCTCATCACTTTACGGCAGGATTTGTAACCAAAATAAATTTGGCGCGGTTATGTTCCGGGAGCCAAGTGTCTCGAGAAAGACTTTGAGCTCCCGACTCGAAAGGAAGAGAGTAATGAAGACGTACGTGGAGGTTTTAAAACAAGCAGTGTGGCAAGATAGTCAAGTGAAGAAAAAGTGCTCTGTTGTCGTTGTTTTTTATCGTTTATCGTTTATCGTTGGATTACTATTTATTTATCGTTTAGTGTGACTAAGTGCCGTTGTTGTAGGGAAGTAGTGAACAACAGAATCAAGATAAAATTCTTTCTATAATTTATATTTTAAATATCAATAGATATTTAATTTTATTTATTCAGATCAACCAACTCTTTTATTCCTATGACCTCCAGAGACTGGAACTCGCTCCCTGCCACCATCTTTCCCGCGACTTATAACCTTAAGCTATTTAAGACCCGTATCCACAGATACCTTCGACCTCCGCCCAACCCATAAAATTCTTTCTTCTTCTTTTCACGATGGAGGGGCCAACCGAGGCCTTTAGGGGTTGCACCTTTTTGGTGTAACTCCTTCTCTCATCATTATCATTAAAAAAAAAAAAAAAAAAAAAAAATGGCTATTTGTCGAATTTTCTAAGTACAAAATATTGTTTCGATAATATAGTTATTTGTTCTTTCACCTTAAATTATATAACTTCATTTGATTAATAAAATTCAAGCTTGTTTGACCATATTGCTATACACAAGACCCGGATTAAATTATTATATACTATTTTAATAAACAAACATTTTATTTTATTTATTTTTGCCATCAAGAGCAAACTGATCATTGAGGAATTTTACAAACAGTACAGATTTTGGAGCATTCTACACCATTTTCCTGAAGCTAAGAGAACATGAAGGTAAACTTTTTAATTACTTTAGGATGTAAGGAAATCATTTGATGAATTACACGTGAAGCTAAAAGAGCGTATTCAACGTCAAGTTACAATTATGAAGGAATGTATTCAACCGATTCAGATGTTGGCCGTAGTAACCGTTCATTTGATCAGAAAATCCGCGACAAAACTTTCAAAGAATAATAATCATCCTCTCGCTATCAGGTTAAAATAGAAACTGAACCGACCGTGTGTGAACGCGTTGATTGATTTCTGTTCCCTGGACCCGTATTTGAACCTAATAGAAACCTGATGAAAACTGTTCGTGGGGGGGGGGGGGGGATGCTCTACGGTTTGTATTAGGTAAAGAGTAGAAACTGAAACAGCGTTTCACACTTAGCGGAAACGACCGAAAACAAACCGAACCGAATATGTGTGAGTCTCTATCGTCTTGGGCATAGATTTTATAACATTTATTTCTCATATTATTTATTTATGTGATAGATTTCATTACTTTTCCAATCTCAGTAAAAGAAAAATAATGTTTTTAAACAAAAGAATGAAAATCGAATAGAGATATTAAAAAAAGAATAAAATTCATTTAAATAACTCGCTGTTTATCTTTGCGGAAGAAAATAACATAAAAATATAAGTTGGCTGCATTGTAGATAACTAAATAGCAAAACCCGAGGCTAAATTCACTAAAGGGTGGAGGCCAATCAAAACCTACTATTACTACTAATTTTCCAATCTACTAATATTCAAGTATATAATTTTATTAAATTAAATATCTATTCCATTCAATATTATAATCGTTTAATTGTTTGTTTGAACTTGGAGAAATTCTATTCATAATGGCTGAAATTGCAAATTTGGATCTGAAATATCCAATGTATACAGGTTAGTTTCATCTGTCAAGGAATATAAATAAAATGTTTTCTTTATTTATTCAATAATTAATTGTCATCTTTATTCACCATTGTTAATTTATTATTATTGTTTTCAATTAAACAGTTGATTAGTAAAAATATTCATTCAAATCTCAAATGGATCAGAATCCGAATTTTGAACAGGTGGCTAGATATATTTCATGACTTTATTTTTAATTTTATTAATTATTTTGGTTTAAAAAAAAAAAAAAAAAAAAAAGATATTTCTCTCTCTAAATTTTTATATGAATTCAAAAATATGTTCCCCCAATTAATGCAACAAAGCAACATGATCTTGAACTTGCTTTCTTCAGTAGTGAATAATCTCTCAAAATGAATGAGTCACTAAGAATAGCTCTATGGAATGCCAATGGCTTCCAAGCCAAAAAAGATGAAGTATCATTCTTTCTAAAAATGAACAAAATAGACATAATGTCCCCCGATCAAGATCAACAATAAAACCGTTCCTCAAAGTTCCTGCATTAAGTATCTAGGACTTCACCTAGACTCAAATCAGACCCTCCACTCATTTGTCCGGATCCCCGAAAGAAGACGTCTGAAAAGAAGATGGCCCCAGGATCTCCACAATCCTGAATAATAACAAATTTATATAATTTTTTTTTTCCTTTTCTTTTCATTATCTTGTCTAGTCTCATAGGAGGCTACCTTGTAACTATTGTAAATATTTCACATAGAAAATTGGCTCATAGAAATCCTGTAAATATGTAATTTCTGATTGCCTATAATAAATAAAAAAATAAAAAAAAAAAAATATTAATTCTTGTTAGAGTTGGTGGCTGAAATGATGAAAGTGTATTAGATGAAGGAGGAGATCAAATCAGCCAAAGTTGGATGCCCTGGGTTTCAATAAAACACCCTGAATAAAACGTTTCATATAGACCGATACTCTCTACAATAAATTATGCTAATTCAGAGTTATCGAAGTATGTAGCTGGTATTTGGCAAAGCCTTACGGTTAACGACGATAATATGTCCAAAAACAGGAATATGGAAAAGGGAGCCAAGTTCCATAGCAGTTGCTTAAATCATAGCTATAGGGATGAACAACGTTCTTCCATTGATTTAAAAGAAAATACTGGGCTTATGCAGTGGCGGATCATAAGCGCCTAGGGCCCCGTCGAATATAGGGGCCCCAAAATTGATTATCATATTAATTTTGATCGTGATATAAAATTTCATTTCATTTTTATAAAAAATTTATCAACTGACTTATGAAATTCAATCATTGTTTTAATGTTTCTTGTAACATTATATTTCCTTCAATAGTAATTTTTGTTCCAAATATTATTAGATATCTTCAATTTCTACCGATTGAACGACAAGACGGGGCTTATTTAACAGAAAAAGAGCTTATGATTTTAGAAAACTCTAAAGTTGACATTAAATTATGCCGGGGGGTCAATCATATGATAACGCAGCGAACATGTCAGGTCAATATAGTGAGTGGTTTGCAATCACGCATTAGGGAATTAAGTCCGAGGGCCGTATAAGGTAAATATAAGTAAAGTGAGTGAAAATATTTAATATTGAAGAAAACACAAGTCAAAATGAATATGATAGAAGAAAAAGCAAAAAGGAGACCAAATACACCAAAGGTCTCTTTTAAAATTAATACATTTTATGTAATTTGTGAAAATTTAGTTGGAGAAATCATTCACAGAAAACAAAAAAGTATTATGAAAAGCTTATGAAAATTATTTTAAATAATCGTTCTTCTTCTGCTTTAAAAAGATTAAAAAACTACGTTAGAAACAAAATTTCTGAAAATAGGTTAAATTATTTATATTGAAGACGAACTATTAAATAGTTTGAATTGTGAGCTTATTATTGAGAAATTCGCTAAAGAAAAATCTAGAAAAAAACACATATAATTATAATGTTAATAATAATTATATTATAATACCTATATAGTATTATAAATTGTTGAAAAATAAAAATAAGATTATTAAATTACATGTAAGTAATTAAAATTACGTTTTATATTTATATTTATAATACCTATTAAGTAATTTCCAAAGACATTTTGGATATCCGGGGCCTAATTTTTTTTTGCGCCCTGGGCCATAAATATATAGTCTTAATCGGCCACTGGGCGTATTCTTAAAAATTTGTTCGACCACACGGTATCATTAAGACATCCCGATATTCTGGAAGCCTTAAGGGCGTGCCTGTTGTTCAACTTCGAAGGTGAGATTTTTTCACTTGTTATTTGAATTCCAAGGTACGGGGGAAGGACATTATTTGCTCTATGATGATGTTATTGTAGAGTTGTAATTTACACCGAAGTGGTTCTTTAGAGATGTTGAGGGATTTTGTTTTCTTCGGTGAAACTCTTAAATCAAATTTGAAATATGTAGACATGAAATTGTATAATTTCATGTGGATGGATGGGAAGAATGCATAAATTAACTAATAATTAAATTCTAATTTGTTCGATTGTAAATAATAATAATGTAGGGATTATTCTAGGTGGCTTAAACCAGGTGAAGAAAGACTCAAGTATTTTCAATAATAATGGTTTATTAGATGCTTTTCAATAATAATAATATAACAAATTCTTTATAAATGTAATATGAAACTGGAGATGTTCATGTATCGTGTCTTGAGTAGAAATAAACTGTCAACTTGAACTTGGGATTTTAACACTGATAAACTTATAACTGACTCTTTACACACAATGCTGATATAACGGATAGAACTCCGGGATGAACTGTTCATGTCGGAGGGGTAATCGTAACTGCCTTGAAGCTCGGCGAATCGTTCTTTTATGCTTAATCCTAGCGCACTATTCGTTAGGCTCTGATAGGTCATTATTGCGGCCAATCCCAGCACTTGTTATTTCAGCCAATCGGGGACTAGATTAGTCGTGCGGCGACGGCGGTGAGAAGAGGGGATAGGCGCGCGCAGCCTGGAGAAGAGGCGGGGGAGCATAGCATGCGCTCTCTTGCGGTTTGGTCGAACATTTGTCTGGACGAGGCAAGGGTGGTAAAGTTAAGGGAAAGGAGGAATGGACTCGCGCAGCTGAGGGGGGGTTGGAATGGGGAGTGAACTCTTCGCTTGAAGAGTGCGTGTAAAACTTACAAATCTTGACGGTGCGTTGCATGATAAAATCTGCCAGGCTGCTGCGAAGATTGACGGAGGCGCGAGGTGGCTGGAATCAGGGCGGTGTCATGGTGTGTAGGACCAGGGCACGTTGGCTTGGCTGGATCCCACAATAATATTAATGTTATTTATGATGACCTCTAATAAGGGTCAAATATTTAATTATGGAGAAAAAATTTATATAAACTCATTACATTCATTCTTAACCTTTGGGCGCAGGCACGTTCTAGATTTACATGAAGCTACAATTTTGTTTGTTTGACAAGGCTTGGTTCGATCACATATGTGTATCGCATTTTGTGTACAACTGTAAGTTTAAACAACCAACTTGGTCAACTTGTCATATTATAATAATAAGCATAAATATATCAATGTTAACATCTATTTGTAAATTATATAGCGCAATTAACTGAAGATGGCCAAATAAATTCAGGCCGAAACGTTTTATTCAGGGTGTTTTATTGAACCCAGCGCATCCAACTTTAGCTGATACCTCCTCCTTCAACTAATACAAAAAATTAATTGATTTAATTATAATGAACTTGGAATACGTTCAGTTTCGCTGTTCACTATATTACATATATAGAAATTTAATTTGAATCAAGTCCGGATTGGATTCAAGTTAGCTCGCTATGTCCATGGGGGGCGTTAAACAATTATATATATAAAGAAAAATTGCAATTTTATCTTTTTCAGGTCCACATTTTTTGTGTACTGAATGCATGACTATGTTCATTAGTGAAGAATTCCTGAACAAACATCTAAAGAAATGTATACATAGGAGATTACATTTAATTTTAAAAATGAAATTTCAATATAGAACAAATACATCAGCTGATGGTAAGTTCATTCATGTGATTATCAACCTTAGGAGCACTCCCCTACAACTTTTCTATAAATTCTAATTTAAATGAAAATAAGACTTTCTTCGTTTGTCCTCCAGCTCGGAGACCATTAGGACATTCAAGAGATTACATTTTTATCAGATTTTAGTATTAATAATTTTTATTGATCAATGAATGCTAAATTAATTGCCTAGCACACTATATACCACCCATCTAACAATATAATTAAATGATTTCACAAGTGACAATAGCAGAAAATTACAATTGATTTTCTGCTTTATTATAATTTTTTCTCTAATTTAAACTTGTCAATATATTTATTTTTTTCCAGACAAAACTACTGAAACTACTGAAGACTATTTCTGTGAGGAATGTTTCTCTGGATTCCTATCATTGTCTGATTTCGAAAGACATATATTGGAAGGCCACTCGGAAGAAGTACTCTTCACAAGTCATGTAAACGATCAGAATTACACTGTTGAAACCAAACCGGAACCTCTTATTAACATGACTACGCATAAGGAGATGGCTTCCAAAGTAATCGCTCATAATCCTTATCATGAAGTAAAACCGCCGTTATCACGTCATAACGATCCCGAAAAATTGAAACCAAAACAAACGAACCAATGCTTGAGAACTCATTCTAATAAAAAACATACAGGAAAACAGTCTATCGTCTGTGATCAATGCGAGAAGGCTTTCTCAAAAAAGATTAATCTCAAAAAGCATTTACTTATTCATAGAGGGGAAAAGCCTTTCGCCTGTGATCAATGTGATAAGCGTTTCTTTCGAAAAGGTGAACTCAATGACCATTTATTAATTCATACGGAAGAAAAGTCTTTCGTCTGTTATCAATGTGATAAGCGTTTCTCGCTAAAAGGTAATTTCAAACGCCATTTATTAACTCACAAGGGCGAAAAGCCTTTCGCCTGTGATCAATGTAATAACCGTTTCTCGCGAAAATATCAACTCAAAAGGCATTTAATAATTCACACGGGCGAAAAGCCTTTCGCCTGTGATCAATGTGATAAGCGTTTCTTGCGAAAAGATCAACTCAAATACCATTTATTAATTCACACGGGCGAAAAGCCTTTCGCCTGTGATCAATGTGATAACCGTTTCTCGCGAAAAGGTGATCTCAAAACCCATTTATTAATTCATACAGGCGAAAAGCCTTTCATCTGTGATCAATGTGATACGCGTTTCTCGCTAAAAGGTCAACTCAAAAGCCATTTATTAATTCATACAGGCGAAAAGCCTTTCGTATGTGATCAATGTGATAACCGTTTCTCGCGAAAAGGTGATCTCAAAACCCATTTATTAATTCATACAGGCGAAAAGCCTTTCATCTGTGATCAATGTGATATGCGTTTCTCGCGAAAAGGTCAACTCAAAAGCCATTTATTAATTCATATGGGCGAAAAGCCTTTCGCCTGTGATCAATGTGATATGCGTTTCTCGCTAAAAGGTCATCTCAAAAGCCATTTATTAATTCATACAGGCGAAAAGCCTTTCGTATGTGATCAATGTGATAACAGTTTCTCGCGAAAAGGTGATCTCAAAACCCATTTATTAATTCATACAGGCGAAAAGCCTTTCATCTGTGATCAATGTGATATGCGTTTCTCGCGAAAAGGTCATCTCAAATACCATTTATTAATTCACACGGGCGAAAAGCCTTTCGCCTGTGATCAATGTGATATGCGTTTCTCGCGAAAAGGTCATCTCAAAAGCCATTTATTAATTCATACAGGCGAAAAGCCTTTCGTATGTGATCAATGTGATAACCGTTTCTCGCGAAAAGGTGATCTCAAAACCCATTTATTAATTCATATGGGCGAAAAGCCTTTCGTCTGTGAACACTGCGAGAAGGGTTTCTCAGAAAAACGAAATCTCAAAAATCATTTGAATACCCACTCCTAAAACTTCCCCCTTTGTTTCATTTTCTTTATAAATAATTAAACAGCTCTTACTCTCTGACATGTTCCATTATTTACTTTTCTTTCCTTCACACCCCATATCCACCCCCACCCGCACCCAGTTTTTTTCATTTCTAGCCTTCTAGTGGCCCACAGATTATGTGTATATAGGCATATAAATAAATTCCGTATAATTTTTTTTTATTATATAACAATTTATCTAGATTTTTAATCAAATAAATTTGCAAATTCTAATAAATAATTATATTTGTTATAAACTTTTTATGGGATATAAAACTCGATTTATAATCAATTAAGATAAGATAGATAAGAAATTCTTTATTATACAATTATAATTACAGATACAATCAATTAAATTTATTATTTTATTAAACCAATTATTTTACATTAATTAATGTATACATTGTATCTTTTGCTTCGATTCCGGAGATAATTTCTCCACCATCGAGTGTCCTTGATCATCTTTAGTCCTTGTTTTTAGTAAGAGGAAAAATCTAATTAGATAAAAAAACCTCTTTTCCGATAATTATTTAAATTCCATTATTCCCCAATCAAATCGATTGGTATTCTCACCTCTCCCCTCTCCCTTCCGCTCCATCCCCACAATCAATTAAATTATCTAATTTAAATATAAAATAATATTTGTTATATTGTATTACTGTGTTTTAAAATAAAAAACCAATTAATAATTAAAAGATAATTGAAAAAAAATGTAAACAATTTTTTTATTTACATTTTCATCTATCACTAATTACTTTAATTAAGATGAATTTTGATTGGGTTCAGACCTAGCCAGATCGCTTTCTTATCCCCAAAACTTGTGAATAGAGTTTGTTTCATCAAAATCGGTAGAGCGTTTTGAAAATAGAAAAAAATACAATCAAATATATATTTATACAAGGCGTTTGCTCGTTTAATAAGAGTACATTAGATGCCGGCCTCTCTGGTGTAATGGTCAGCATGTCTGGCTGGCAACCCGGAGGTCTCGGGTTCGATTCCCCGCTATACTCAGACATTTTTTCTGTAAGTATAGGGTCGGGAAAAAAAAATTAAGTGGGAGATAAATTTGACATTATTTATCGAACAGAGAATTTACCACTGCTCGAAACTCCTAAAAAACTTAGCAAATTGGATATTGGATTATATCTAACTTTCTGAGATTTGGCTCGTGATCCTGGCTTCTTTCCTTCTACTCTGTTCTTTTCACGATGGAGGGGCCATCCCATACAGGTCTTTAGGGGATGCACCTTCTGGTGTATCTCCTTCTCACATCAATATCATTAGCCCTAGGATGCATAACATGGGTATTTTATACCCACGTTGTAATAAAATACTGTTTTTTACTGATAAGATGTGTAAGAAATGTAATCAAATGTCATGTATTCCTCTATTGGTTAGTTATGAATGAAATAGAAGTGTTAACGTGTACCGTAAATTTATTGTTATTTAAATATTTACATATTATTATTTTTAGCATTATTTACATGACATGGGTATTTTGTACAAATTCACCTCCTCTAGTTTAAAATTTGGTGCATTCATTTAATTTTGGTTAGTATACTAACTATTAGTGATTTTCCACTTTCATTCTTTAATTTCTCTCCTTTACTACGTTAGTTAATTGTAATCTGCCGAAGCTTTTTTGTGTTTTGTGGTTGTGTTTTCAATCGTAGAAAATATTTGTAATTCGGTAGGTTTCTATTCTATATTATATTTATTTTAGCTTTACATGCAGCTTCTTTTATAGAAATGGCATCGACAAGTGGTAGGAAAAGGAAATCTGTCAAATATACCGATCCTGATTTTGAAGAAACTGTGCTGCAATGGCTCGACGAAACTTCGTATGTTGGATCAGAATCAAGGGAAGATTCTGATTATGGAGATGTTAAAGATGCAGCTCTCGATGAAGATATAGACCCAAATTATAATTCATTGCCAGGAAATGCAATTGATAGTGATAGTAGTAGCAGTGAGAGTGTGAATAATAATAATGTGATAAAAGGACGCGATCTGAGAAATTGAAAACAGATTTATTAGCCCCCTATCTCTTCTATTTGGAATTTATTATTTATTTATACCTAACTCAGTGCAAAACTGTTATGCTGCCGAAAGAAAATGATACCTTTGATGAACAGTTGCTTGCGTTTCTAGGAAAAAAATAAACAGCCTGTTTTGGAGAATAGTAAAAAATTTATAAACAGAGAAAATATTCAAGATCAACCTGTGAATATAAAATTAAATATAAAAGCACTGCTGTGTCCACATTAAGTGGGAGATAAATTTAACCGAATTTATCGCGCGGAGAATTTACCACTTCTCGAAGCCCCTAAAACCTTAGTAAATTGGATATTGAACTGTATCTAAGTTTCTGATATTGGCTCGTGATCCCGGTTTCTTTTCCTTCTACTCTGTTCTTTTCACGATGGAGGGGCCAGCCCATACAGGCCTTTAGGGGATCCACCTTCTGGTGTATCTCCTTCTCACATCAATATCATAAAAAACAAAAAAACAAAAAAAAGATAGAAAATAACACACTGTATATAAATGTAATAATTTTATTAACGTTGTAAATTAATTAGTTTATGTTATGTTAATAACAAAATGTTAAAATGGTCAAATAAATATGATTTATAAATAATATATATTGTGTTTTCTTATAATGGGTATATTTCACCCATGTCATGTAAATATGTATACCGTGGAACTCATGCATCCTAGGGTTAAAAAAAAAAGAAAATTCAACTTTTTTTTCTTTTTGAATTTAAAAATTCCATTGACAAAAGGAGAAATTCTCCCGAAACATTCTAAAGATTGATTTTTAAAAAATTTGTTTTTATTTTTATTTATTTAGATTTGATTGTTTTTTATCATTTGAATAAGGAGATGAATATAAACAATGTGTGATCAATTGTCCAGCGCTTTCATGATCATCAAATAAAAATGATATATTAGGGATATATATATATAGAATCTTTTTGTTTATCCAATAATATATATAAATATCCAATCGGGTTTTCGAAAACGGCTCGAAAAATTTGGATGAAATTTCAATTGAATTATACATTTAATCATAGTTTTATTATTATTTATTCTTCTTCTTTTAAGTGCCATATCAGGTCTCCCTGAGGTTTCGGCTCCTCTCCACATATACCTGTGCTGATTGTGTTTAGCTGCTTTTTTTTACACAGATATACGGGACCTACTTTTTAACGCCGGTTCCGAACGGTTAGTTTGGAGAGGTTACTAGGCAATTATACTCTTGGTAGGTTACCATTGCTTTCCAAGAGAAGGCGACTGTAAATATCTTATCTGCCGAGATGCAGTCTCGAACCAGGGAACTTCGAGTCAGCGACCCGGCACTCTAGCCACTGGCCCACAGTCTCGTCCTCTTATTTATTAATTTAATTAAAAATTGTATAAAATTTGTTAACAATTTTGTGCCAAATCACGAAATGGATTGTCTTGGTCAAGAACAACCCTGTGGTTGGTGAAAACCGTAAAATGGAGCAATGTTTGCTGGGTAATTAATGTTTTTCTTTTTTACGATAATTGCATCTCACTCCAAGATTCAACCCAAAATATTCTTACGTGGTAATTGTGATCGATTCTATTGCAAAAATATTAACAAGAAACACAAAAAACACTAATAAAAATGACACAAAAATTTCAAGTGCAAAACTTTATTTTTCGCCTGCTACGAATTTCGCTATCAAATGAAGGATGTGTGTAAAGAGTAGACATTAATGGACAATGGACCAACACCTCTGTATCTGTACTAATCAGTGGCGTAGCCAGAAAATTTTAATGGGGGGGGGGGTCAATCCACAGAGCAAAATATTTAGTTGGAATTTCTTTTTTATTAAAACAAATAGTCCAGTTAAATTGTGTTTTACCCGGAAAGTTTTGTGGTAGTTTTAATTTCTTCGATCTTTTGTATTTTTGGGTGTGCTGAATCCGAATATGAGGTTTGCTAACAAAATTTTGTGAGGGAACATTTTCAAAAATGCCACAGAATTGTAAAAAATATCTCATTTTTTTGTCAGTTTTTTGCTTATAACTCGAAAACTATCAACTTTTCCTAAATAACCTTCCTACTCAAAATGAAAGTTCATAAAATTTCCTTCAAATTTCATCATTTATGTTTTTTCTCCGGCCAACTGTTCGGGCTTAAGCGCTAGTTGAAAATTGGAGTATTTTTTCTGCTTCCGCAAATCCCAAAAACTCGGACTTTTTTCGATCCATTTTGACCATGAAGGACGACGTTTTCGACAAAGACCACTCTATACATTTTTAAACTATATTACATTTGATACAATTCAAACATAATTTCATCTTGATTGAATAATGGTAACCCGTGCCTCAATGAGGTTGACTTTTGGATCTGACTCAAATGACAAATTTTTTTAAATTCAAATATTCTTAAATTTTTATCTCTCAAAGTTTTTTCTAATTAGAGTCTGTATTTATGCCTGAATTTTTTTCAATCATTGATACCTATAAAGTTTCAATAAACGGCTCCAATTATTTTTTTTTATTCTCAATTTTTTCCTCGACAGCATCTCTGACCATTTTTTATTTTTATTTTTTTCATATTAATATAGTAAAGAGTGTATTTCAGAGTTTGGTTGGGAGGTGAGAACTATTGTTTAAACTTTATTTAAAAATCCTTTATACTTTAATTAATTTGTTAAAAGAAAAACTACATTCTTTAATTATTTAATTAAAAGAAATGTATTTTGTATTTTTTGTATTTAACAATCAAATAAACTTGATATTTTTCTCAAAGTTTATTTAAAATTGAAATATTATATTATATTTATAAATTATTTATGTTAATTTGTATGCTTGTTTCAAACTAGAAGCCTCTAGAAATTGCTGGAAGCCTCTCTCTATCCTTGTCACTCAGCCTCTCTTTGCAAGGACATCTTTTATCGGCTCGCTTTTCACAATCAGCGGCTCTTTTTCAAAAAAGCTGCTGTTGCGAGCCGTTCAGGTCTTGTGGCGACGCACTCTTTAGCCGGCCTCCATCCTGGGAGAACGTTCTCCACGAAGGCGCCCTTTAAAAGCATTTTTCTCCCAGCCATGCCCACTGTTTAGATTCTGGTTAGGGAAGAGGAATTGTTCTTGCCTGTAGGAAAGTAAAAGGATTTCTTTCCTAACTCCTGGCTGTGATCTTCCCTATTCTGCTCACTTTTTTTTTTTTTTTAAAGTGAGATAAAGCTTCAACCGAGATTCTCTCATCAGAAGAAATCTCATCTTACAATTTCAAGTCAAACTGATTTGAGTTTGCAGCTCATCGCTTGGAGGAGAAGACCCCACCGGGAATTTAAACTCTCACCTGGATAGAGGCTTCTTTCCACTTTCTAGAATGTTTCTACACAGAATATGAAATAAACCTATCAAATTAAAGATAACTAAAAAATTCCTATTTGATTGTCTATTATCCATTAATTATTTATTATAGAATAAGAACTAATTGTTTGTAAATCAGAACTTAATTGAAAAAATTATTTAATTAAAGTAAAGAATAAATGTGAAAACATTATTCAGGATAATATTATAATTTTCCTGCTTTTGTTTAATTTCTCAAAAAAAAAAAAAAAAAAAAAAAAACTAGAAGAAATTAATTCAAATTTAATTGTAATTCATCTTATTATAAAGAGTTTTGTTAACTATTCATTCTTCTGTTAAAAAGAACTTCATTTAATTAAAGAATTAAAATTGTTTGTTTTTATTATATACAAAATATTTGTCTTTCATTAGCTTTTTCGAGTCAAATAATTCTCCTGAATATTTAACTTTTTCCTGATGAACCAAATATCTGAACTAGTTCTTTAAGTCAATTATTTATTTCAATTTTAAAAAGTTTAATTATTTATATTTTTTTCCAACCACTTTTCAACTTACAAACTTAATCCGAAACTTTAGAAATTTCAAAACCTAAGCATCCAAAAACGAACCTAGCAATCAAACTCTTTGAGTCGGAACGGGCCGTCATTCCCCGGCCTTAAATTACCAGTTCCCACTGTTTTTTCTATTATCCGGGTTGCAGAATCCAGTAATAGACTCCGAGGAATGTCCCAAAAAAAGTTAGGAGAAGTGACTGGTTATTAGGACCATCAACAGAACCTCTATGGGAACGGGTTATAAATCTTTTAACCAGTATCCTTCCTCGAGTTCACACACATTTTTATACATTGATAAATAATTAATCAACTCTCTCTCTCTACGACATGTTTGAATATTTATTTTTCCCAAATTTTCTCTTTCCATTTTACAACTACAAAAAGCCATCGACACTTTTCATAGTGTCGCAGAGATTTTGAAGTTATCCGGATCTGATGAAGGTTTCGATACACTTTATAAATTGATTTATTGTTTGGGATCGATCACAAAATTTGATTTCGAAGTGCCCAAACATCTAGAGACTGGAACTCTCTTCCCCCGACCGTCTTTCCAGCAACTTATGACCTTCAATCTTTCAAGACCAGCATCCACAGATACCTTCGACTTCTACCCAATCACTAAATCTCCCCTTATCTTCACGTTACAAGGGTCCACCACGGACTACAGAGGTTGTACCTTCTTGGTGCAACTTCTTCTTGTATCAGTATCATTATATATAAAAAAAAAGGAACAATTAAACATGTTAAGGTTTTGTATAAATAAATAAATACATTCTACACTTAACAGATATGATATTCTTATTATATTAAAGCAAGTTTTAAGCCTTGGAATTGCAACAAATTTATCACGCAAATTAAAGATACACGCTTTACAAACATCGTAAAGTTCACATGTTTTTAATAATGCGATTTTTAATCTTATAAATTCTTTGAAAATATAACTGTTCTATAATATGAATTTCTAATGAAAGTCCTCTCTATATAATATAATTTAGTGAGATAAAAGTTTTTCTTTCTCGCCTCAGGGTTCTATCTCAAATTATATGAATTTTTCTTATGAATTAGCTGCTGCTTAATCGAATATTCATTACGGAGGAGACCTCAATACACAAGGTGGTCAACATATTAGGGTTCCTTAATGATTTCTCAATATAATGAAAGTTGATTTTCCTGGGACAACTTACAACCAAAGGAGATTCAAAGGGTTCAAAAGGTTCCCAGTCATGACGTAGAGACCGGATTTTTATGCGGTAAAAACTGCCAAAATATTCAGTTAAAATTGATAAATTATGCAACTAATATGCAAATATATGTAGTAAAAGATGGCAAAATAAATTTTTTTATGCATAAAAAATTAAAATTGAAGACAAAAAGAGTATATAATTGAAGGAGTGCAATGAAAGAAATAAAATCATGTGTCAAATATGTACTTTTATTGCGTAAAAAATTGCACAAAATTCTCATTAGGTATACCTACTCTATGTCAGAGGCGGGGAACCTTTTTACCCTGAGAGGCCACATTTAAAATAGCAGTAACAAAGGGGGCCACGTAAGTTTCACAATACCGATAAATGTAACTTTTGTAAAGTTATTGCTGTTCAAATTCAATTTTTTTTTTTATTTCAAATTGAATATTTTTTTTTTTTTTTTTACATATTTTCAATAAACACAAAAATTAATAAAACAAAAATTTAATTCAATGAAAAGTAAATAATTAAACAAAGTGGGGGGGTCGATAGGCTAGGCGGTAGCGTGACAGCGAGCTAACCAGGGGACCCGGGTTCGAATCCGACTCGAGGCAGCCAGCTAAAATCTGACCCCCGGGGGTAGAGACAAATTTTAAAAATATAGCTAGTATCGTAATTAGAGGCTTATGGCTAGAAAGGCCGAAAAGCCAAAAAAAAAAAATTAAACAAAGTATATAAATAACAAAAAATAACAAACTTTAAATTATTTATTCATTATTTAATATGTAATTCAAGTATTAGTGAGATATTTATTTGCATTTGTTTCTTGCTTGAAAGTAGTTCAATATTTGGATGAATAAGCTGCGTAATGCCAAGTCTTAATTACTCTTCTAAATGAGTATCTGTAATTTGGGTTCTGAAATTAGTTTTAATTTTTGCCATTAAAGAAAATGTTGACAATAAAGATAATAATAAAGAGAGACAAAATAATTATAACAAAAAAATATTGGCAATAAAGAGAGGACAAAGTGTTTATACCTACTTACATGTTATTTCATTTTAAATTAACGAAATATTTTTATTTGTGTGTATTTAAATATCAAGAAGATAAAAAACTAGAATAATCGTCGAGGCCACATAAGAAATTCAAAAGGGTTCCCCACCTCTGCTCTATGTATTTTGTATTATTATTATTATTTGAGTTATGACACTTACTCAGCACAAGTGCTGGTAAAATTTCACCTACCCCTGTTGTTCTTATGGGGTTAGGCTCAGACGCTGTGGAAAGGGAATTCACCCTGGCCCTCAGTTACTCTTCTTTTGTTCATTTAATCGTTAGGAATCTTCTTACTATATAGCAGGTCTGTAAAACGACAGCCTTTTGCACGAGAGGTGTTATTTCGTCTGATATCCCTAGCGATCTGATGTTCTTTTTTAAGTTGTTGCTGGACACACCCTCCACAGACATCACAATCGGAATAATTTTTACCTCGTTGAGCTTCCACAGTCGCTTCAGCTCGAACGCAAGGTTTTGGTATTTAGAGATCTTTTCCCGCTCTGTCTTTGCCAGGTTATGCGTTAATGGGACCGCAATGTCAATGATAATAGCCCTTTTCTCACGATTGTTTATTAATATGATATCGGGTCTATTATGATCAATTGTTCTATCCGTCGGTCCCAATAGAGAATTAGGCCATTGTTTTCTAAGACAGATGGAGGGGCGTACTTGTAATAGGGCTCTGTTATTATTATTATTATTATTATTATCTCTATTATTATTATTTTTATTTATTTATTGTCACCGGTAACACAGTCCATTTAGACAGCACATCAGTAATGTGTTAGTGATGGAGCCGATATTTAGCCAATTCGAAAAATTTTATGCTATCAAGGCCTGAACCCGGGCCTCCCGCTTGAACATCGTCATAAATCAACATAATAAATATAATAATGTTTCAAAAAATGTGAACGAAAAAATACGGGGGGGGGGGGGTAGTTTTATTTAACAGACACGATTGTATTGTACTGCTTTTATTTATTTATTTATTTTATATTACACATAATCTTATACTACTAAAGGGCACTTGTGCCTGCGTCTGTATGTATATATAGCCATTCTTTAATTACATTAAATGATAATTATTAATTCTACTTAATTCCAATTCCTCTAATATAAAGAGAAATGTGAATGTATCGAAACATGAATAAAGGATTGTTCTGGAGGGGAGAGTGAAGTATTAAACAATTAGTAGTAATGAGTGAAAATCGAATGGTCTGCTTTAAAATTGGTTAAATAATTATTTATTTATTTTATTTTATTTTTTATTTATTTATTTCATTTTCAACGGCTAAGAGCTTCAATTTACGAAATTATAAAATTATACATTAACAATACTCATTACATACAACAACAATACATTACATAATTATATATTAGCATTACATTAATTATTCATAAATAAGTGTGAGCTTCTTGATCAAAGCCGCTACCTTATTGATTTCCAAAGAAAATTCCCGAGGGTTAACCAATTTTGATGCCAACTCATTGTAACAACGACAGAGTCTGAAGACTGGATTTCTTTCAGGATGTCTACCAGTAGGCATCTCTGGATAGAATGGCATTATACCTACTTCTTAATGCATAATTGGGGCTATGTAGAGGAAAGAGAGCAGCAAGATCTCTCTGTACATTTCACTTGACTTTTATATATAAATATGCAATCAGAGGCGATCATTCAGGAATTTACAGAAGCTAGGCAGAAAGACTCAGCAGCAAGAGTGTAGTCATGGTTAAATCTTGACATTGGATTATCAGTAAGTATGATGCTAATTTTCTTAGAACTTTGTGGTGAACTCTCTCAATCCTATATCAATGTCACCCCTCAAATTCGGTCTCCAAATAGCAGATGCATACATAATTAAAGATTTAGTTAGAGTTCAATATAAATATTTAACCACATCAGGACTTTTGAATGACTTAGTGCTACGAGATATAAAACCCCAACTCTGATTAGCTCTAACCACCACATACGTGATGTGCTCTTTAAAGGTGAGTTTGGAATCGAAAATAACTCCAAGGTCTTTAATAGAGTTAACTCTAATACAGGTAGTGCCATTTTCCAGTAAAAAAAGTGTGTGTGTGTATTTATGTACACGCGTTAGAAGTTATACTTCTTTGGCGTCTGAAAAAAAATTTCAAAAAACAAAACTGCAGTAAAGAACGAAGAAAAATATAACAAAATGATTAAAAATTTATTAAAAAATAATTAACTCTCCAGTAATAATTCTAGGTATAATACTTACAGAATTAACCTCTAATATTTGAAAACACTCTCAAAGTTTGTACACAGTTTTTGTAACTGACAAATTTATATAATGAATATAGGTATATATTATTCAAAAATATCATATAATAATTATTAAGAATTGATTATTAATATAAATAATATATTTCACATCCACATCAACTGGCTTATTGAATTTGAAAATAAAAACACGTTTTGTTTTGATAGATTCCTTGCAGGCTTTCTGACAAACCGAAGTATAAAAGTTGTGGTGGATGGAACACCATCTGAATCGTTCTCCACAAACTCTGGTGTTCCCCAGGGCTCTGTAATCTCCTCCACACTCTTCCTAATTTATATAAACGATCTTTTCGATCAAACGGCAAACCCCACTCATTGTTACGCCGACGATAGCACTCTACACGGCAAACCCTCTCTCCCGAATAATCGAATCAATATTGCCTCCTCAATTACTCTCGACCTAGACAAACTGAATAAATGGGGCTCTCAAAATTTAGTTAACTTTAATTCAAATAAAACTCAATGTTGTCTAATTTCTAGGCGCGAAAATAAAAATTTCCCTGATATTCACTTCGATTCGAATACCCTAAAAATGTGTGACAGCCTATCCATGTTGGGCGTCTCTGTCGCATCTGACCTGTCTTGGAATGAACACATCTCCTCTGTGGCGAAATCTGCAGCAAGGAAGATTGGCTTCTTATTCAGGTCCAAGCGATTTTACAAACCCCCACAACTTCTCACCATCTACAAGGCCCAAATCCGCCCCTGTCTCGAATACGGCTCTCATCTATGGAGAGGAGCCTCAAAATATTCTCTTGCTACCCTTGATGCAATTCAGAAACGAGCCGTCAGGCTAATTGACGATTCTACCCTCACCGACTCCCTCGACTCGCTGGCTCATCGAAGAGATGTCTCTGCCCTTTCCCTTTTCTATAGATACTATCACGGCAGGTGCTCTGATGAGATAAAATCAATAATTCCCCCCAAAGCATGCTTTGCACGCAGCACACGTTTTGCCGACTCCCAACACTCTTTCGCGGTCAAATTGGAAAAGTGCCGGACCACTTCATTCGCGAATACATATATCCCAATGACTTCAAGGAACTGGAACTCTCTCCCAGCCTCTATCTTTCCCAGCACCTATGATCTTCAAACCTTCAAAACCAGGGTGCATAGACACCTACGTCTACACCCTCTCACTTAATCAACTTTCCCTTCTCTTCGGTAATGCAAGGGTCTTTCGAGATCCATAGGGGCTACATCTTTACTGGTGCACCCCTTCTTGCATTCGATTGCATTAAAAAAAAATAAAATAAAATAAATAAATAAATAATATATATACAGATATATAATTTCGATATATATGTGTGATGTTTATTTGGATCAAGCAGAGGACAACCTCTTTGTTTCTCTTTATGAATCAACAACTCTGCTACTCTCGGCAAAACAAAAAGTTTTCAGTAATTATTTATGTGTGATTTCACTCAAAATTCAAATTTTAATCAAATTAATCACAAAAATAAAATTGAAGGAGAGTCTGTCTTCTTTTGGAATTATAAATTTTATTTTTGACGAGACTATAGTTTCCATTCATACATTAATTCCTGTGAATCAATTGTAATAGACTGAAGACTGAAGAGAGCAAAGCTCTAAAATTGGAGATTTACGTTATTTCGTCATTGATCATATCTTCAGAACTTGACCAAATTAATATGGTACCACCCCTAAGGTACCCTCTTTCCAATAAAAAAAGAATCATTAAAATCGGTTCATAAACAAAGAAGTTGAATTTTTTACTGCATGGTCCTGAAGAGAATGAAACCAATTTAGAAGAACTGGAAAGAACTAGTGCTAAATTTATAAAAGAGAAGATTAATAAAGAATTTGAAATATCACAAGTAGACTTTTTAAAACGAATTGGTCGTCCTCAAAAAGAGAAAACGAGACCAATATTGATATCCATGATCTCTACACGCAACAAGAATATAATAATGAAAAACAAAAACAAATTAAAAAATCTTCCCCAATATATAACGGAGGATATTCCCAAAGATATTCGAGAAAAAAGGAAAAACTAATTCCTGAAATGTTAAAGGCAAGAGATCAAGGAAAATATGCAGTTATAAGATATGACAGGCTCATTGTGGATGAAAACAGGTAAATGAATAATGTTAACTTAAAAAAAAAGACCATTGCCCACATCTCCAACTTCAGAAACCAATACAAATACAAAAATAAATACTAATTTGGAAAAAAAGAAAAAACAAAATGAAGCTACTAAAACTAAAATCTCACAACAAAAAATAGGAAATTATCTTAGGAAAAGTGATTCTCTTAGTAGCTTAAATATCGATACAAAAGTATAGGAACACGAAAAAAGGTCTCTGATCATAAGTTTGGACTCCACTCGCCACCATCCAGAACAACTGGTCATTGAGGATGGTTTTGACCACAACCTCCAAAATAATTCAAACCACTCTAATAAATACTCTAAAAAACAATCTAAAAACATATTAAAAAAAGGGGAATGCGAAAACTCAGTAAATAAAGATAATATTGAATTTATAAAAAGAATTGACAAAAATAGAAATAATAGGAAAGAAATTATTAAAGAATTTGAAGATAAAAATAAATTCTCGGAGAAAAAAATAAACAAAAAGAAGAGAAATAAAAAGAGAACGGACAGATACATGAATGTTGGTACCCTAAATGTCCGTAGTTTAAAAGGCGAAGAGAAATTACTAGAACTTGAAAACTCAATGATTGAATCTAAACTAGATATAATTGGTCTAGCAGAAATAAGACGGGCAGATGAAAAAATTATAAAACGCCAATCCGGATACACACTATGTCACATAGGGCAAAGAGGAGTATGTTTCCTAATTAATCCTAAAATATCCAAAAATAATAAAGAATTTAGGGGCTACTCAGACAGAATTGCCTTACTAAAAACTGAATATAAAAACAACTATTTTATCAACTTTATTCAAGTACACCCAAAATTACGAAGACGAAATTTGTGACGAATTCTATGAAACATTAAATGAAATTATAAAAAATAATCCACCTAAATATAACAACCACATGATTATTATGGGAGATTTTAACTCCAGAATAGGTCACAGAGAAACGAATGAAAACAGACTGTTGGGTTGTTGTAGCTACGGGACTCGAGACGAGAGAGGTCAAAAACTAATAGACTTTTGTCAAAGAAACAACCTAAAAATTATTAATACCTTCTATAAAAATCGCAAAGGACGGAGATGGACTTGGAAACATCCAGATGAATATCATAAATCTGAAATAGACTTTATGCTTACACCTAATCTTAATATAATAAATAAATTTAAAATATTAGATAAGTTCTCTTTCCACTCCGATCATAGACTATTATACCTATACAAAAATTTCCATACAGGTAATAAATAAGAGACCCCGTCCAGAATGGAATATCAAACCCACTCTAAATTTCACACAAACAAATAATCCGATAAACGAAAATGAAACGGAGAAACAACTTAAAATATTAAATACATCTGACCAAACAAAAATCCAAGATAAATACAACCAATTAGAATCGTTTCTTAAAAATTTTCAAAAACAATTAGAAATAAAAAAGATAAACACAAATTCAATTTTATCAAATGAAACAAAACAAGCAATTAAAAAGAGGAACATGATGAAAAAAAGAAGAAATACAATCGCAAAAAAAATAGAATATAATATAATATGCAAACACGTAAGATTTAAAATCAGAAAAGATATAAAATCACACAACGATAAAATTATTGAAAAATATATCAATTCAAATTTATCAATAAAAAAGACAAATAAACTGCAAAGGATCGTTGCTAAACTTTATCCAAATTCATTTGAAATATTAATATGTTGTTCCTTTATTATTAATCAGATATCACTTGCAATTTGTAGTTCATATTGACATTAATTCAAAAATAATTCTCATTTAAGAGTCGAGGAATAACCATTCTACATTGGATTTTTGACTTTTCGGTTATTATTGTAACCATTGCTGAAGACATGGAGGAATCGACTTAAAATCAAAAATAACGATCGATTCTTATCTAATACTAGAGGAATAACCTTATTGCATTCCATTTTTGATGTTTTGACTATTAATGGAAACCTCTACTGAAAATGTAGAAGAATCGACTTAAAATCAAAAAGACTAAATTCTTTTTTGGTAAACAACTCAAGCACGAATAACTATAGAAGACAATGGTCCATATTTTTGATCGAAAGAGAGGATGGAAAACAAGGAGACCAGCGCATTAGAAAATATGTTCAGAGAACTTAACTGGTGTAATATGGGTATAAAGATTGACGGTGAATATCTAAATAACTTGAGGTTTGCAGACGACTTGGTACTGATAGCATCGTCGAGGACCCAAATAGAAGAAATGATAAGCCAAATAATTTAAAAAGGAAAAATTATGGGTTTGGAACTAAATTTCAAAAAATCAATGTTTATATCCTCTAGCCCACAGACTGACATCATATTAGAAGAAAATAAAACAATGATTAAATATCAAGAAGACGTTATATACTTGGGACAATTGATAAGTTTCAACGAAAGATCAAATAAAGAGGTTAAAAGAAGAATAAATTTAAGATGGAATAAATTCTGGTCACTAAAATTTATATTAAAAAACAAAAGTATACTTAGACTTAAGATCAAAAATAAATATCTTTAAATCCTGCGTGACTCCAGTTCTGACTTGTGGTTCTCAAACCTGGTCCATTACTAAAAATTTATACAACAAGCTGGAGACTACACAAAGAGCAATGCTAAGAAGCATTTTAGAAATTAAAAAACAGGACAGAGTAAGAAATGAAACTATTTATCATAAAACAAAAATAAAAATCTACTATAAAAACTCTCAAGTGGAAATGGGCAGGTCATGTATATAGGCAGGAAGACGGAAGTTGGACTAAAAAAGTGACAGAATGGTGTCCCATAGACAAGAAAAGAAGGAAAGGAAGACAAAGGAAGGCAAGATGATGTGATGAGATCAAGAATTTTGCAGGGAACGAGTGGAGTACTCCACATAACAAGAGATTGGAGAGGCCTATGCCCAATCAATAATGGGCTCAACAATATTATAAAAATGTTTGTAAAAAAATATGTTATAAATACACTGTATCAATCAATTTATTGTAAATAAAGGCTTAATAATAATAATAATAATAATATTCGGATAAGCCTTTTATGTATGGGAAAAAGATGTTTCTGAAATATTCGTTATTATTGTCAAAAATTATAAATAAATCAATTCTCATTAAAATTAATACTAAAATAAGCTGACGTGTTCGGATGTGGCCATCCACTTGACTTTACCATATATAGGTACAACCTGGCCCCTAAAATTATTTATAATCATGTAGGGGGGGGGGTTAGTTTGTGCATTTTTAGACTTCTGGGGTCCCACTGATTAAGTATACAAATTTAATTGAGTTTGGTACAAGGGCCTAGATTTTCATTTTTTTACCCTACACCCCCCCCCATTATGGGCGGTTAATTTTTGCATTTTTAGATTTCTGGGGTCCCACTGATTATGTATACAAAATTTGGTTGAGTTTTCTCAAATGGCCTAAATTTTTAATTTTTAACCCCCCTCCACCCCCCTTAATTTCGTTTTGATATTCACACTAGTTTTTGAGCTAGCACAAAATTTGGTAACGCACAGGGTAACTAACAGACATTTTGATAAAACAATTATTATCTCGAAAAAAATAATTTTTTCGATGTTCACGTATTTGGGCTTTTTTGTAGAGCGAAATGATATGGTTTCGCTCAATTTTTTTAATCAAAATAGTTTCAGCCGTTTTTAAGATATTTTGAACAAAATAAGGAAAAAAACCCACTTTTTTTCATGCCCGATTACAATACTTGATCATACCCTGTATGGTAAAGTAAAAATTCAAACTTGGCAGACAAATGCATTTTATACAATCAATCATGGGTATCCACATAAATTACCAACTATGTTCAAGAGGGTTCAATATTAATTTATTTTACACTATGAAATGTGTAGGTGTGAACGATAATATATCGTCGCCTTAGAGTGTACCATATATGGTCTGAAAACGAATACGAGGTGGTCCATATTCGAAACATGTAGCCAAGCATGTATGAAAATAAATTAGGGTGTATAAAAAATCATTTTAAATAAATCTCGTGAGTTTAATACACTCTAAGGCGGCGATATCTACAATTTTAAAATTTTGAGTGAATTACATGGCGATTCCGTTCGCTCGGCGTTTAAATTTACTTAATGACTAATGAGTCTAATTCAAAAATAAACCCTCGATATACGGACCAGGGGGTTCCGTATTGCATTTCTATTAAATCTAAAATTTATTTATTTTTGTTATGTATGCCCAAAGGCATCTGAAAAATGGAAAGAAAATTTTGAGGTGAATTAAATTTTCAAACATGCCGGAGAGTAAGATTTGTTTAATATTAAAGATAAATAATCATACAATTGTCACAAGGGGGGAAAGTTCAAATATATATATGTAGTTTCAGGATTAGAATTATTTTCTTACTAGACTCATGGGTTGGATTTAAATGACTGTAGGGCGTCAGAGATTAGATTTAAATGTTTCACTTCCGATGAGTTGGTGCCTTGTAATTAGTTGGGCGACCTTCAAAATGTCTTTTTCATTTCTGATATTACATTAATTAATTTATTCCTATTAATATGTAGAGAAAAATTCTGTTTTGATTCAAAGAGTAATAGATTAAAACATCTAGGTGTGGATTTTCAAATGTTTATTGAGATTATCCTTGCGTGAAAAACGCTTATCACAGACAAAAGGTTTTTCACCTGTATGAACGAATAAATGACTTTTGAGATTATCCTTGCGTGAAAAACGCTTACCACAGTGATCACAGACAAAAGGCTTTTCTCCTGTATGAACCAATAAATGTTTTTTGAGAACACCCTTTTGTGAAAAACGCTTACCGCAGTTATCACAGACAAAAGGCTTTTCGCCTGTATGAACCAATAAATGTTTTTTGAGATCACTATTTTGTGAAAAACGCTTACCGCAGTTATCACAGACAAAAGGCTTTTCGCCTGTACGAACCAATAAATGTTTTTTGAGATCACCCTTTAGTGAAAAACGCTTACCACAGTGATCACAGACAAAAGGCTTTTCGCCTGTATGAATTAATATGTGACTTTTGAGATTATCCTTGCGTGAAAAACGCTTATCACAGTGATCACAGACAAAAGGCTTTTCTCCTGTATGAACCAATAAATGTTTTTTGAGAACACCCTTTTGTGAAAAACGCTTACCACAGTGATCACAGACAAAAGGCTTTTCGCCTGTATGAACCAATAAATGTTTTTTGAGATCACTATTTTGTGAAAAACGCTTACCGCAGTTATCACAGACAAAAGGCTTTTCGCCTGTACGAACCAATAAATGTTTTTTGAGATCACCCTTTAGTGAAAAACGCTTACCACAGTGATCACAGACAAAAGGCTTTTCGCCTGTATGAATTAATATGTGACTTTTGAGATTATCCTTGCGTGAAAAACGCTTATCACAGTGATCACAGACAAAAGGCTTTTCTCCTGTATGAACCAATAAATGACTTTTGAGATGTATCTTGTGTGAAAAACGCATACTGCAGTGATCACAGACAAAAGGCTTTTCTCCTGTATGAACCAATAAATGACTTTTGAGATTACTCTTTTGTGAAAAACGCTTACCACAGTGATCACAGACAAAAGGCTTTTCGCCTGTATGAATTAACATGTGACTTTTGAAATTACCCTTGTGTGAAAAGCGCTTACCACAGTGATGACAGATAAATGGTTTTTCTTCAGAGTGATTCAACAGATGTTTGTTACTATTATTTTGACATGAGATATTTTTGTTACAATCATCACTTCTGTTTGGTTTGCTATTAGAATGAGTTGCCAAACTTTGATTAGATTGTTTTGAATGCAATTTTTCTGGATCGTTAGGACAGGGTAGAGACCGTTTGGCGGTATGATATTGATTATGAACAGTCGCCTCAAAAGCTTTCTGGCTCTGTGGAGACATGTCAATGAGAGGTTCTACTTTGGTTTCATCACTGTGATTCCGATCACTGAGGTTACTTGTAAATAGTACTTCTTCCGAATGGCCTTTCTGTATATGGCTTTCAAAATCAGACAATGTTAGAAATCCAGATAAACAATCTTCACAGAAATAATCTTCATTGGTTTCGTTTTTAGTTTGATTAGTTGTGTCTGTAAAAAAATAATTTTATTTATGAGATGATATTGGAGAAGAAATTCAAAATAGAGATAAATTTTTTTTGTAATTTTCTGTTATTGTCAATTGAAAAAAATATAGTGATCTAGGCTAGCGAAAGTATGTAGGGGGGCCTGGAAAATATTAGGATTTTTAAAGTATTTGAAAACGGAAGTGGAAATATTTCTAAATGTTAAAAAATCAAATTTGGCCATTTATTTTAACGACAAAAATAGGATTTCAAAACTTTCTTACTTGGCAGACATCTTCACCATTCCAAGCCAACTAAATTTATCTATGCAAGGAAATCAACACAACATTTTTTCGACGCGAGATAAAATAGAGGCGATGAAAATGAAACTTCGTACCTACATGGATTCGAAAAATAGAATCGAATGTTTCCAAATTATTCTCAAATGGTTACAGATAATTGTGAATTTGATCAAGAACATGCAAATTATTTAATTCAATGTCATCTCTAAAAGTTAATTGGCAAATTTGACAAATAGTGAAATTGATAGAAAATTGTGGATTCGAGAACCCTATAATAACTGGGATATTACCAATTTATCACCAACCCACGATCACAATCTAATTGAATTGATCAAGGATTTAAGTTTTAATTCACTTTTCAAGAGAAAAAAGTTTGGTACAATTTTGGATACATATTCGGAAGGAATATATGGTACACCTGTTCACCATCACCATACAACATTTATTGGCTTTTACTTCCACATATCTGTTCGAAAAGGGCTATTCCACAATGGCCAATATTAAAACGAGCAACGTAATATCCTCCGAATAGAGTCTTGCATGTGAATAGCTTCAAGTAACTCATTTGAAATACGAATAGACAAATTAGTAGAGTGTATTCCACAACAGAAGTCTCATTAATTTGCCGCATTTGGTTTATAATGGTGTATGTGTATTACCGATTGTATTAAATGTTATTATACATTTTGTTTTCGCTTGTTTTGACTTGCTTATTAGTATTAATTTTATGTTTTTGGTATTTTTTTACAATTTATCAAAAATTCTATTTAATTTTTAGTTATACGGTACGTTGGCAGCTTTTAGCCACGTACCAACAACGTGGATTTATATATTCAGGTTTTGAAACCTACCTAGTAATTTATATCACAAACAAAACATTCAGTGAAAAAACAGGCCAAGTTCGAAAAAGTAGTGAAATCTAATGTGTAGCCAAGTTGGTTTTGATGACCTGCCAGTGAGTGAGTGAGTGCCAAAATTAGCTACTTTCTCAGGTCCATATCTCAGAATCTATTTAAGCTATATTATTGAAATTTATCTCGAAATGGTTCGTGCAAATAACGTACAGTGTGTACGAACAAGCTAATGCTCGAATTTTGACCTGCGCTTTGATTTTGAATTTTAAAAAGTTTCTAAAAAATCCTCTTTACTTTATTATTGTTATGTTAAGTTCTGCTTTTTGAGTTATCTATTAATTATTATTACATTTGAGAGTTTTTTTTTGTACGAGTAATTAAGAGTATGTTTCCTAATGGTGGGGGGGGGGGGGGGTACTGGCCGCGAAAATATTTTAGGATTTTAAGGGGGCCGCGACTAATAAAAGGCTAAGTCCCACTGATCTAGGAAATTAATTAATTAATTGTTGCATTGATTTGAAAGTGTAATTCCTTGAATGTTCTAATGATCGCCGAGATGGAGGACAAATGAACAGAGGCTTATTTTCATCTAAATTCTAATTTGAAGTCAAGTTCTAGGAGAATGCGTCCAACTTTATTAATCAAATAAATGAACTTACCATCAGCCGATGTATTTATTCTTAATTGAAATTTCAATTTTAAAATTAGATGTAATTTCCTATGGATACATTTCTTTTGATGTTTGTTCAGGAAGTCTTCACTAATATACATTGTCTGACAATCGCTGCATAAGAAATGTGGCCCTGAAAAAAATAATATTGATTTATATAGATAGATATTAATGTTTATGGATACTAGCGAGCTAAACTCGAGCACAAGAGAAAATATAAATTCATGAACCGATCCGGACTTGATTGGAAATGAATTTTTTCAAAATAATTAATTATTAAAGTTGTTATCAGGAAATAAGGACTATATTTTTATGCAAATATTTTATATTTTATTGCCAATGTTTCATCAACTTTGTTGACTTCTTCAGGGCTCAAATAATTATATTCCTTGGATATTTGTCATTTTTATAATTCTCTCCTGCTAATCATAGTAAGAAAGGATTATCTTCTTCTTCTTCTTCTTTATTATAGGCTTATCGCCTGTTCTTCTACACACGCCTCGCGTCTCAGTGGAAGAGGACGCCCAGCTTTCTTTCCACCTCTTCGGCGGTCTGCCCCTAGGTCTCTTGGATGCTGGCCTTCCACCCCGGGCTATTTTGATTAGTCCTTCCGCGTTGGGTCTATCCACATGTTCGTTCCAGTAACGACACAGATCTTTTGTCCATTTGACGATATCTTGGATCTCACACTCTTTTGTGATATCCTTGCTCCTCATTTTGTCTCATAGTGTTAGGCCAAGTATAGACCTTAGCGTCTTCACCTCCGTTGTTCTTAAGAGCTGCTCCGTTGTAGTTGTGTCGGCTCGGGTCTCAACACCGTAAGTGATGATAGGTCTTACAGCTGCTTCATAGATCTTCAGCTTTGCCTCCGTGCTCATGAATTTGTTCCTACAGACCTTAAGGCATCCTGATATCCTGGAACCTCTAATTGTTTGGTCCTTTTACTCATTATACAGGTTGCTATCACTAGTGACATTCCATCCAAGATATTTGAATGTAATTACCTGTTCAACCATCCTATTTTTGAATTCAAGTTTGCAGTGAATTGGTTCTTTTGAGACGACAAGCGATTTTGTTTTCTCGACAGAAACTTGCATATTAAATTTCTCCGCGATGTTGCCGAATTGGTGGAAGAGTCTCTGTAGAGCGTCTTCAGATTCAGTAATAAGAACGGCGTCGTCAGCGTAACAAACAATATTAATATCTTTTTCTCCTAGGTTGTATCCTTTCATTCCTTTAATGTGTGATATTAATTCATCCATGATTAGATTAAAGAGAGCAGGACTTAAAGAATCGCCCTGTCTTATTCCAGAAAATTATTCCGTTATAATTTTAGTTTCGGTGTCGGAATTAATATGCCTAATTAGGGCTATAAGATCTGAGGGGATGTTAAGAAATAATTATAAAAATGACAAATATGCAAGGAAGATAATTATTTGAGCCCTGAAGAAGTCAACAAAGTTGATGAAACGTTGGCAATAGAATATAAATTATTTGCATAAAAATATAGTCCTTATTTCCTGAAAACAATTTTAATAATTTAATCGATGGACATAAATAATCAAAATAAAATAATTAATATATAATAGAATCATAACAATATATATTATATTATATTAATAATGTGCATAAGATTTTGAAAATTTGAGGTGGTAATAAACTTTCTCTAGTTACTAATTTAATTTAAAACAATTTAAGAACATCAACAATGATCAATGTAGATAACAATTATTAATTTATTTAATAAATAAACAAAACCTTTTATTTATATTCCATGACATTTGAAAACTAACCTGTATAAGTTGGAAATTTGTGCTCAGACATAATGAATATATTCTGATCAATTTCAAATTATTAATCACTAAAAGATTATAATATAGAATGGAATAAAAGTATTTTAATTTAATAAAACTATATATTTTAATATGAGTATAAAATAATATATTTTTATGTTTTCAGATGATGAAAAGAAAGCAATAATAATCCCGCCAGATGTCAGGTCAGAGGGGCCTCAAGTATCTTTTATCTATGGTCTGAGTCTGAGCCGTTGTTTCTTTCAAGAATATAATTTAATTAAATTAAAAATCTATTCCATTCAATATTATAATTGTTTAATTGTTTGTTTGAACTTGGAGAAATTCTATTCATAATGGCTGAAATTGCAAATTTGGATCTGAAATATCCAATGTATACAGGTTAGTTTCTTCTGTCAAGGAATATAAATAAAATGTTTTATTTATTTATTCAATAATAATTAATTGTCATCTTTATTGAATATTGTTAATTTATTATTATTGTAGTGAAAAAATTAATTCTTTTACCTCGAATGGATCAGAATCCAAATCTTGAACACGATGTTATATTTCATGAATTTATTTTCAATTATATTATAATTCTCTTGTTATTAGTTATTTTGGTTTTAAATAAATAAAAATAAATAAATGGTTTAATTATAATAAACTTGCAATACATACGTTCAGTTTCGCTACTCACTATTAATAAAAAAAAAATCTCTGGCTCGATAACCCTTTATGGGTCTTGGCCTACTGAATTGGTTGCTGTCCTAATCGGAAACAGTACCGAGGGGTCAAGTGGTTAGCTCAACGCAATCTCTACAACCTTCGTTTCAGTGTTCTTAACCGACTATATTATATATATAGAAATTTAAATATTCGAATCAATTCCGAATTGGTTCATTTTAATTCACTTTGGCTGGATTTTTTTTACATCGCTATTGTCCATGGGGACCTTAAATATTTATATCTAACTAAAAATTGCAATTTATTATCTTTTTCAGGTCCACATTTCTTGTGCAGTGAATGCATGACTATGTTCATTAGTGAAGATTTCCTGAACAAACATCAAAATAAATGTATACATAGGAAATTACATTTAATTTTAAAAAGGAAATTTCAATTGAGAACAAATACATCAGCTGATGGTAAGTTCATTCAGGTGATTAATAACCTTAAGAGCATTCCCCTACAACTTTTCTTTAAATTCTAATTTAACATTTAGGGAAATCGGTGTTGGTTTATAGTGAAACATATTAAACACAGGTTATAGTGGTGTTTCACAAGTAAAAATTAAAATTAAAAAAAAAAAAATTGATTATATTTTTGGAGTTTAATTTAATACTCTATACATATTTCGGGGTTTTAGGCCTTCATCAAGAGTTTGAGTTTACAAAAGACTAAAGAAATTTTTTTTACATTGTATTGATTTTCTACACTAGTTGGGGCTATTATTTTGGTAGGGGGTGGTGTTGGGAAAAGGGGGGAGCCAATGGGTGTTGAAAGAATTTGGGGGGGGGAGGGGTTTCAGATAAGTTGTCTATGGTCGGAATTTATTTATAAATGGTTCTAGAAATAACTATTAAGGGTATCGAATAAAGGGTTCAAACTATCAGAATGTAGACAAAACTGGAAGGTATGGGGGATTAATACTGTAGCGGCCCGCTGTCGCTTAGGCGACGAGCCTTGAAACACGGCCGCTAGATGACTCAGTCGGATCGTTGCGACGCTTCTGCATGACTGAAATGTTTTCAGCCATGCTATAATTGAAGCGACTCGATTTCGATTGGGCAAGCGAAACGGATTCGAACATTTCGGATCTGGAGGGGCCAACCGCCAACCAGCAGCCCCTCCCCTGCACACACCCATGAGGGCACGCAACTAATAACCTGCACACACCAGATTGTTAGGACCCCATCGACTTGGTGGGGGGCGCGGCACAAAGCGCCACACAACACTGAGCACGCACGAGCGCCCTAACAATAAATACAAAGGCAACAAAAGAAGACAAAAATTGTTTGTACAGAATCAATTTCCTCTAAATTATGTTTATTAATAAATCAATTATTGTGGATTTTGTGATTTCTAGTTGTTTGTTTAGAATGGGTTCATTGTGGGCTGTGGCGCTAGTTGAAAATTCTTCAAATTCTTAAAACTCACACTTTTTTTGATTTTTTCACATTTTGACCATGAAAGAACACGTTTTCGACAAAGACCACTCTATACATTTTTAAACTATTTAGATTAAATTTGATACAATTCAAACAAAGTTTCATATTAATTGGATAATGGTAACCCGTGTCGCAATGGGGTTGAATTTTTGAAAAACTGCAATTTTTGTAAAAAATCGCAGTTTTTCCTTCATAAATTGAAAACCACTCATCATCCTAGAATCTTGATTCCTAAGTCATTGTCTAGGAAATTTTGTTGAATTGCACGTTTACTTGGACCACTTTTTTGATAAAACCCTTATAGTCTAAGAGCTAGCAACGTCGCAAAAAAGTTTATTTTCAACCGTCTAATTTTTCGATATTCCCTTTCTTATTGAAGCTTGATAGGGATGCAATAAGTCTGGCATCGAGCAGGATCAATTGCGTTTACTACTGCGCATGTAGTTTGTAGAGGTAAAAAATGGATATTTTAGATTCATTTTCAACCGACTAATGTGATTTACTTAATTAAGTGCCGCGATTGCCCGAAACCTACAAGTGTTTATGTGGGTCAAACATCTCGCATTTTTTCTTTGCGGAAAAGAGAGCATGAATTAAGTGTAATAAATAAAAAAGCTTCGACAGCCCTGAGCACACACCATATCGACACCTCCCATGGATTTGAGTTTGATGATGCTGTCATCTTGATGAGATTGGGGAACAATTATAAGCGTATGCTGTCCGAAAAATGCTTTATTAAGACATATGGGCAAAGGGCTCTTAATTTTCAAACTGATTGCATTGGGCTTAGCAATGCTTACTTGTCAATATTGACAAATACTAATGCCCAGGTATAATAAACATTGAGAAAGGGGCGAAAGAATTGTAAAAAAAGGTAGAGAAGGAAAAAATTTAATTTTTATTTTTATTTTTATATATTGTCATTTTGAATTCGAATTTTTGTTATTCTTAATGTTTGTTAATTATTTTGAGAAATCTTTTAATTAAGAGATGTTTGTGAGGGGTCAGTGATCCTAATTAGATCAATGTCTTCATAATTATTATTATTATTAATTGAATGAAATTGAAATTTGCTATATTTGTACTTGAGACGTTGCCCATATCAAGTGAGAGCACACCAAGATTTATGTACCATTTTGTTAATTGATATAATTTTGTATATATTATGATAAAATCCACAACAACTCTGCCTGCGGACAATTTATTTATAAAATTAATTGTGTCGCTAATACTGTAAGATATAATTTTGTAATTAACAAGTTTGGATTTTTTTGTAAAAATTTTTTATTGTAATTTTACATGTGTGCTCTATCGCTTTTTTCGGCTCTTAGGAACTGATGATGGCATTATTTAATTAAAGCCGAAACGTTTTCTATAATTGGGAGTTTTTTATTCAGCAGAGGCTACACATTGGCTGAATCCCTCTCCATTACTTAATTATATACATATACAGCCATCAAATTGTATCTAGATTACATATTAGTCAAACAAAGATTCAGAAATCAATTAAAGGACTGCAAAAGCTATCCTGGGGCTGATATATCTAGTGATCACAATTTAATTGCGATGAAATGCCAACTAAAATTTAAAAAACTAATAAAAAAGGGGGGGTCGCGAAAAAACTGGGATATATCTAAATTAAAAAATAAGGAAACCCAAAAACTCTTCGAAAACGTAATGAATAAGAAATGAACAAGAATGGAATGATATGAAATCAAGCCTGACTGAAACAGCCAACGAAGTCCTTAAATCAAAGAAAAACGAAATTAAAAAGCCATGGGTAACAGACGAAATACTGCAACTGATTGACGAACGAAGAAAATTTAAGAACAGAAAAGACGAAGAAGGGAAAGAAACATATAAAAAATTAAGATGGAAAGTTATAAGAGAATGTAGAAAAGCAAAAGAAAAAATGATTCAAGAAAAATGTAAAGAAGTCAACGAAAATCTAGTATTGGGAAAAGTTGATGTAGCCTATAGGGCAATAAAAAGAAATTTTCAAGAAGACAAGCCAAAAAGCAAGAACATAAGAGATAAAGGAGGCCACATTATTCTAAACGAAAACGAACAGGCAAATAGATGGAAGGAACACCTAGAAGAACTCTATGGAGAAGAAAAAACAATGAACCCAATAGAAGAAGAAGAATCTGTGGACGAAAACGAATTAGGAGACCCCATACTCAGGTCAGAATTCGAGACAGCTTTGAAGGAACTAAAAAATAATAGAGCACCCGGAATAGACAATATACAAGCTGAAATCCTAAAGAACTCTGGAGAAAAGGCACGTGACAAACTTTTTGAACTAATTAGCAAAATCTATAAATTGGGAATCATCCCAAAAGATTTCGAAAAAAACAAAATAGTCACACTTCCCAAAAAGACAGGCGCGGATAAATGTGAAAATTTCAGGACCATTAGCCTAACCTCACATGCCTCCAAAATCCTAACCAAAATAATCCAAAGAAGAATAGAACAAAGAGTTGAAGAAAATCTGGGGGAAGACCAGTTCGGCTTTAGAAGAAACAGAGGCACCCGAGAAGCAATTCTCTCTCTTAGACTAATAATAGAAAGGGCTTTTATCAGGGAAGAATCTGTCTACATCGGATTCATAGACCTAGAAAAAGCATTCGATAACGTCAATTGGGAAATTATGTTTAAAATATTAAAACAGGCGGGAATAAAATTCAGGGAGAGAAGACTAATCTACAATCTATATCAAAACCAGACGGCAATTATAAATATTGGAGATGAGCAAAGAGAAGCCAAAATAAAAAAAGGTGTAAGACAAGGATGTGTGCTGTCACCCATGATTTTCAACTTATACATAGAAGAAGCGATTAAAGAATTCAAAGACAAAATTGATACAGGTATCGAAATCCAAGGTCAAAAGATCGCTATGTTAAGATTTGCCGATGACATTGCCCTTCTAGGAAGCAATAAAAAAGAATTAGAGGACGCCCTGAATGGAATTAACCAAATCCTAATAGAAGAAATCAAAATGAAAATAAACAAGAATAAAACCAAGGTCCTAGTATGTACAAAAAAGAACAAACGAGACAGGAATGCATCAAAATTAACCAAGAAAACCTAGAAGGAGTTAAGGAATTCCGCTACCTAGGAAGTAAAATAACATGGGATGGGAGGAGCGAAAACGAAATTAAATCAAGAATTGCCCAAGCAAAAATGGGGTTTAATTCAAAACAAAAACTACTATGCTCCTCCTCAATCAGCTTAGTAAACAGGAAGTTGCTATTGAAGACATATGTATGGAGCATAGCCATGTACGGGTGTGAAACCTGGACAATTAGAAAAGCGGAGAGAAAGAGATTAGAGGCTTTCGAAATGTGGTGCTACAGAAGAATGATGAATATCAAATGGATGGATAAAATTACAAATGAAGAAGTTCTTGGAAGAATCGGAGAAAGAAGAACCTTGTGGAAGAGTCTGAAGAAGAGAAGAGGTCAGATGATGGGGCACACACTGAGACATGGGGGACTGCTTAGGGATATCTTGGACGGGGAGGTGGGAAAGAAAAGGGGAAGGGGAAGACCCAGATTAGAATATTTCAACCAAATAATTGGAGATATGGGATGCCAGACATTTAGAGAGGTCAAAGAGCTGGCGGGGGACAGAGTCGAGTGGAGACGGATTGTTGCATCAAACCAGTCTTAGGACTGTATACTCAATGATGATGATTAGGATATGAAACAATTTTCAAAACAACATTAGGGTCTGAAATTAGCAATAATAAGAAAGACAAAATTGAAAAAATGGACAAAAAAGGCGTCTATTCTATAACATACGGAGAATGTAATTCGACCTTTATAGCAAAAACAGAACGAAATTTAAACACACGCATTTCGGAACACAAAATAATTTTTAAAGGGGTTGGGGGGGGGGCAGGTCATAGTGCGATTGCAGACCATTTAATCTCCGAGAAACATTGTTTTCCAGATGAATCAAATATTAAATTAATTAGATCAGAATTCGATCCCTTAAAAATTAATATTTTCGAATCGTTGGAAATTTTAAAATCATATAATAATTCACCAAAAATATTCTTAAATCGAAAAATAGAAATTTCCGAAAGCTTTATCTTAAAAATAGCCTCGCAAATAAAAAACCTCATTAACGCTACCTAGAGCCAAAAATAAAACAAGTATTAGTAGTGACAATTTTTAACTCAGCCAAGTGGAAATTTTCGCTTTTCATTCAAACATTAATTCCTGTGAATCAATTGTAATAGACTGATGAAGAGCGCAAAGCCCTCGAAACTATAGTCTCGTTATAAATAAAATTTATAATTCCAGCAGAAGACACACTCTTTTATTGCCTCCTTCGATTTCACAATTGATAATAGCAGAAAATTTCAATTGATTTTCTGCTTTAATATAAATTTTTTCTGTAATATAATCTTGTCAATACATTTATTTTTTTCCAGACAAAACTACTGAAACTACTGAAGACTATTTCTGTGATGAGTGTTTGTCTGGATTCCTATCATTGTCTGATTTCGAAAGACATATATTGGAAGGTCACTCGGAAGAAGTACTCTTCACAAGTAATGTGAACGACCAGAATTACAGTGTTGTAACCAAACCGGAACCTCTTATTGACATGACTACGCAGAAGGAGAAGGCTTCCAAAGTGACCACTGTTAATCCTTATCATGAAGTAAAACCGTCGTTATCCTGTAATAACAAACATACAGGAAAACAGTCTATCGTCTGTGAACACTGCGAGAAGGCTTTCTCAAACAAAAATAATCTCAAAAACCATTTACTTATTCATAGAGGCGAAAAGCCTTTCGTCTGTGAACACTGCGAGAAGGTTTTCTCACAAAAAGGTGATCTCAAAAGCCATTTATTAATTCATACGGGCGAAAAGCCTTTTGTCTGTGATCAATGTGATAAACGTTTCTCTCGAAAAGGTGAACTCAAAAGCCATTTATTAATTCATATGAGCGAAAATCCTTTCGTCTGTGATCAATGTGATAAGCGTTACTTTGATAAGAGTTGCCTCAAAAGGCATTTACTAATTCATACGGGCGAAAAGCCTTTCGTCTGTGATCACTGCAATAAGGGTTTCTCACAAAAAGGTGATCTCAAAAGGCATTTATTAATTCATACCGGCGAAAAGCCTTTCGTCTGTGATCACTGCAATAATGGTTTCTCACAAAAAGGTGATCTCAAAAGGCATTTATTAATTCATACGGGCGAAAAGCCTTTCGTCTGTGATCACTGCAAAAAGGGTTTCTCACAAAAAGGTGAACTCAAAAGCCATTTATTAATTCATACGGGCGAAAAGCCTTTCGTCTGTGATCACTGCAATAAGGGTTGCTCACAAAAAGGTGATCTCAAAAGGCATTTATTAATTCATACGGGCGAAAAGCCTTTCGTCTGTGATCACTGCAAAAAGGGTTTCTCACAAAAAGGTGATCTCAAAAGGCATTTATTAATTCATACGGGCGAAAAGCCTTTCGTCTGTGATCACTGCAATAAGGGTTGCTCACAAAAATGTGATCTCAAAAGGCATTTATTAATTCATACGGGCGAAAAGCCTTTCGTCTGTGATCACTGCAAAAAGGGTTTCTCACAAAAAGGTGATCTTAAAAGGCATTTATTCATTCATACGGGCGAAAAGCCTTTCGTCTGTGATCACTGCAATAAGGTTTTTTTACGGAAGGACCACTTTAAAAATCATTTGAAAAACCACTCCTATTAAATTGACTTTATTACTTCTATTACAAATAATAACTAAATTAAATAAAAATCAGAAATGGTCAAAAGATAAATGAGGTTGCCCAGCTAATTACAAGGCAATTAAATACCAAGCCTTTGAAACTGATCTCTGACGACCAACAGTCATTTAGATTCAACAGTTGTGTCTACTTAAACTATTAGTTCTTCTCCTCTTGTCTATATTGTATGCTGCTTTTGTTAAATAATTAAACAACTTTCACTCTACGACATGTTCCAATATTTATTTTTCCCAAATTTTCTCTTTCCATCCAATCGTACCAATATTTGATATTGTTATATGTGTTGTCTGTGATGCCATAACATGACATTCCTTCAAAAGACAAGAACCTCCTCGTATCGTCCATTCGGCATTGGTCATTCACGGCGAAACCATCATTCTATTTGATCCACAATCTCCTTCAACATGAGTCTCACTGAAAAAGAAAGTATTGTTATATGTGGAGGAGCAAGGACCCCAATTGTATCATTGCATGGCAGTCTCTCCTCATTGAAAACTCATGATGTGGGTGCAATCGTCATTAAAGAAGCTCTCAATAGAGCAAATGTAGAGCCAAATGAAGTTTCACAAGTCATTATGGGACAAGTGTTCCAAACGGGAGAAGGTCAAAATCCAGCGAGGCATGCGTCTATCAAAGCTGGACTAGGGATTCATACTCCGGCCTATAATCTCAATATGGTTTGTGGCTCTGGATTACAGTCTGTCATGCTTGGGGTTCAATCGATTCGTGATGGAGACTCTGAGATTGTAGTTTGCGGCGGAATGGAATCCATGAGTCAAACTCCTCACAGTGTCTATATGCAAAAGAGTGTAAATTATAGCAGAGCTTGTGAATGTAAAAATTATAATAATAATAAAAGAAAAGAAAAATTTGATGAAGGAGCAAAAGATTTGGATATACTAAAAGAAGGGGTCTCAGTATGGATTCAGGAACAAGTTGGGTCAGCGTCAAAGCGATGGTTTCCAGGAAAGTGTATTAAACAACTAGGTGAAAGAGAAGTTATTTAGTGGAAAGAAATGGAATCTTCAGGAATTACTTTGCCTCCAGTATCAATATAATCTCTAAACGCATTGATACATCGCATCGATGATGTTAAATTAAATCTGGTGCATAATGACTGGATTTCATTTTCTCCATAGCCAATTTCAATATCTGCTGGCCACTCCGTTGGATCTAGTACTCGAAATTCACTTATCAAATCATTTTCTGTATGTAGTCTTCTAGTCATATTATTAATGAGACTTACAAGGAATTAATTTCTGTTAATAATAGTAATTTTTTTTATTATCTGTTAAAGTTAATGTTCCTAATTTCATCACTTGAACAGCCTCTGATGCTTCTATGAGTTTGTTTCCTTTTTTAACGTCTTTTAGTGATTCCAAATAGCGAATAGTTCGACGGATTAGTTTGTCCGCATATACTATCGTTACACTTCTGTTCTGTAACGCTTCAGACAAGATGGAAAGTTCATACAAAACGGCATACATTAATGCCAAGTTAATTATAAACTGTTTAGACATGATATATTTTTTTAGACCAATGTATACACTCTGATCAGTTTTTGAACGAGTTTCATCAGTTGCGGCTTGATGAAAATGTTCAGCAAGAGATTTTAAATTTTGCCAAACTGCATTAACAGTTCTGAATGAACTAGCTATCCACCTTATTTTATTTTAAATCAATAGACGGACAAAAGTGTCCTTGTACACAATAATACAATTGAAAATGTTTACAAAAGTCACAAAAATAAATAAAGGTGAAGTGATACAAATCAATAATATACAAAAACTTTAAATAATCAAAAAAGATAATACAAACATTCATAAGATCAAACAATACATACAAATCAATAAAATACAAAAACTTAAGAAATAATCACAAAAAGATATACAAATATACATAAGATCCAAAGAAAGAAAAACACAGAAAAACAAAAAAAAAACAATTACAATAACAAAAACAGAAACAAAACAAAATACAAATTAAGATTAAAATGTCACGGAGATATAACACTGGCAGACAGCAGGCAAGGCATCATCAATCATCAATCACAGGCTGGTCGATCTCTCAAAACAGATTGATTTTAGGGATTCTATAGGGTCATGGAAGATGTCAAGGCGATGCGAGATCCGATTAGCAGATCTCTGAATTCGGTCAATCGCGTTGGCATAACCATAATTTGTGTTATGGAAGGGAATTTCAAATAGGTTATTTGACCTGGTTCTATGCGTGGGGAGTCTAAAGTTAATCATGCCAAGCAATACAGGACAATCAATTTTACCATTGACAAGTTTTGAAAGAAAGGTTATATCGAAAAAGTCGCGTCTAACCTCAAGGCTTTGCAGATTCAAGAGAGACATAATGGCATCATAGTCAAGATCCGAGATGTTCATACCGAGCCTGTGATTAATAATACGCAGGAATTTATGTTGAACTCTCTCTATAGCAGATATATGGTTTGCGTAATGCGGACTCCATATAATGGTGCTATATTCAAGTTGACTTCTGACTAATGAGGTATATAGTATTTTTAGAACCTTAATATTTTTGAATAGCTTGGTTGAACGGGATATAAAACCCAACATTTTTCTGGCCTTACTCACCTTAGCCTCAACATGGGGAACATAGGTCAATCTAGAGTCAAGTAAAATGCCCAAGTCACAGATTCTATCAACTCGTGTAAGTTTTGCACCAGCACATGAATAAGAGAAGTCTATGAGTTCAAGAGTCCGATAAAAACTAATAACCTTACATTTTCCCAGATTAAGGGATAATCCATTATCTCGGCACCACATATCAAAGACCTCGAAGTTTTCCTGCAATATCAAGCAGTCATCCAGGGATTTAACTGTTTTGAAGATTTTCAAATCGTCAGCAAGAAAGAGAATTTTGACATTAGAGAAAATAGTAGATGCGTCGTTAAAGAATAGTAGGAAGAGGAGAGGTCCAAGGTGGGAGCCTTGGGGCACTCCCGATGTTACAGAGAATTCGTCAGAGAGGTGTCCTTTAATTCGCACTCTACAGCTTCTTCCTTGAACATAACTTGATATCCAAAGAAGCATAGGGCCCTGGACACCAATATGCTCTAATTTTAGAAGAAGAAGGTGATGATTGACCGTGTCGAAGGCCTTGCTCAGGTCGGTGTAGATTGAATCCACCTGTAGATGATTCTCAAGGGCCTTGTTTAGAAAGTTTTCATAGATAAGCAAATTAGTTGTTGTTGAGCGACCTTTCAGAAAACCATGTTGGTAAGGGGATATTATATTTGAAAGTAGAGGTGTTAATTTATCTGTAATAATCGAGTCAAATAACTTTGGGATGGCCGATTGTGTGCATATCATAAAACACGTCCTATTTTTTTAATTTCTTCTCCCAAATTTTCCGCGTTGATTTTTAGGAGATTGATGATAAATGGTATATAATTTATCCATAAATAGGTATGTGAAAATGGTTAATACCATTTACTTCCGCGACAGTATCGTTAACAGAGAGCTCCAGACGAATGAATAGCGCTGCAACCTCAGGGCTGTTTAATCAAATCACAGCAAAAATAAATAAATAAACTCATTAATTAATTCAAAAAATTAAATAATTAATATTCAATCAGCTTGTTTCTCTTAAAAACTCAATAAGTATTGATAATTTGATAATTCAACAGTCATTAAGATAGCTACAATTATGTATTAGCTGGAAATTTAAATAAAAGATGAATCCAAAAACTAAAATTTGTATCTTCTTAAGCTAAATAGAATTAAAACAGGTGTCATCCCAGATAGCAAGTGGACTTGCCGCAAACTTAACTTTTGTTTGAATTTAAATTGTCATGTCAAATATGACAAGATAAGTTTGTGGTAATTTTGCAGCAATCTTGAATGTTCAAGGGTGAATTAGTAAGCTGAATTAGTAGCTTTCACTTTTGACACATCAAACTTGTTGCAGGTTGGATTCAAGTTTAAATTGCTATCTGGGATCTAATAGTAAATTAATTTATTAACAACATTAACCTTTTTGTTGTTATATATATTTTATATTTCATCAAACTTAATTAAAAAACTATATATCTATATATCTCTCCCAAAATCAAATTGTACCTAAGTATTTACTAATTGAATTATCTGAAATAATTGTATTTTAATTAATCCAATTTCAAGATGAGATTAATTTACAAATTATATTTTCGAAATTTAATGGGAAATTGTTAAAAGGGGATATACCTATGTCACATATATATTTGTTTGCAAAATAACTTTATCTTATGTTTTCTTTAATCTTTTGGTCAAACTGTCATACAATTTTTACTCAACTATTATATAATAATCAACAAACAATAGATAGGCTCTTCTTTTATACTATATATACTTAAAAAAAAACGTTCCGGACTCCGGTTCACGGTTCGGAAAAACAAGCCGGTTCGTTCCGGTTCGGGTTCGGTTCAAACCCTTGTTTATAATAATACATATAAAAATTCGTCAAAAATTAGAAGAAAAAAAATCAGCAATTCTTTTTAATTTTTTCAGCCAATTCTCGTTATCAGAAATCATCTTTAGTTCAGGAACGCGTTCCTGTCCAAAAAGGTAGTACCGGAGCGTTCTGGCTCGACAACACCACTGGTACCACCCATAAGGTACCCTCTTTCCAATAAAAAAAGAATCATTAAAATCGGTTCATAAACAAAGAAGTTATGCCTGAACAAACATCTCAAAAAAGGTCCAATCCCAATGAAAAAAAAAACAGGACCAATCGGAAGCTAGACTGAGCCCAATGCAAAAAAAAATCATCAAAATCGGTTCACAATTGGAGGAGCTATGAGGTAACATATACACAAAAAAAAAATTCAGCCGAATAGAGAACCTCTTCCTTTTTTGAAGTCGGTTAAAAAATCTAAGAGAAACGTCACCAAAACATTTCGTAGATAATAATTAAAAAAAGAATTGAAGGAGACAAGAAAAGAGTGTGTCTTCTGCTGGAATTATAAATTTTATTTATTTATAACGAGACTATAGTTTAGACCAGCGATGCCCAACCCAAATTACTATTCGGGCCAAAATTTAGGAATATACAGGGTACTGGGCCGCCACTCACCTGAACAAAAAAAATTTCAATTCTAGCGCACACTCAAGGGCGGATCCAGGAATTTTTTATGATGGGGGGGGGGGGGTGAATGTATATAAGGTGCCCGATTTATATAAGATCTACTTTTTATCTCGGAAGTGTGTCGCGATCGAATTGTCCAAGCGGGGGGGGGGGGGGGGGGGTCAGAGACGCCATATATAGAACTTTGTTTTCAATTTTAAAATTTTTTCGCCAGGCACGGGCCTCTATGGGGGGGGGGGGGGGGGATTTCCTTTTTTTGTTATCGGGCCGCACAAAAATCGCAATCGGGCCCCCGGTTGGACATGGCTGGTTTAGACTATAGTAATAGACTGATGAAGAGGGCAAAGCCCTCGAAACTATAGTCTCGTTATAAATAAATAAAATTTGTGATTCCAGCAGAAGACACACTCTTTTATTGTCTCCTTCAATATATAAAAATTCTGCTACTCTCGGCAAAAACTTTCAATTTAAAAAAAGAATCCAGTTTATTTCTTAAAAAATTAAATCTCAACAAAAACACTTGTGTAAAAAAAGGGCAAGTTTGATTAATAAAAACCGTTTGCCAAAAAAATTAGTGAGATCTAATGTGCTGCCAAGTTCAACATCATAAATTTATTAAATGAGTCGAGAATATTTATTTATCTATTAATTCGGGCAGTGCTCGCCCTTTTTCACAAATCACAAGTACATGTATATAAATAGTAAAGTGGCGAGAAAAAAGACAATACAAAAATAAAGTAAGAAATGACAAAGACAATAGGAAAAAGGATAGATGATGTCAACATAAACATATTATAATTACAAAACAAAGTCCAACGATAAAGGCATAAAATAAACTGCAACGTGATCGTTGCTAAACTTTATCCAAATTCATTTTTGAAATATTAATATATGTTTGTTCCTTTATTATTAATCTGATATCACTTGCAATTTAGTAGTTCATATTGAAATTAATCTCAAAAATAATTTTCATCTAATACTTGAGGAATAACCATTCTACATTGATTTTTGACGTTTCGTTAACTGGTAACCATTGCTGAAGACGAGGAATCGACTTAAAATCAAAATAACGATCGATTCTTATCTAATACTAGAGGAATCTTATTGCATTCCATTTTTGATGTTTTGACTATTAATGGAAACCTCTACTGAAAATGTAGAAGAATCGACTAAAAATCAAAAAAGACTAAAATCTTTTATGGTAAAACAACTCAAGCTTGAGTTGTTTACCAAAAAAGAATTTAGTCTTTTTGATTTTAAGTCGATTCTTCTACATTTTCAGTAGAGGTTTCCATTAATAGTCAAAACATCAAAAATGGAATGCAATAAGGTTATTCCTCTAGTATTAGATAAGAATCGATCGTTATTTTTGATTTTAAGTCGATTCCTCCATGTCTTCAGCAATGGTTACCAATAATAATCGAAACGTCAAAACCTAATGTAGAATTGTTATTCCTCAAGTATTAGATGAGAATCAATCGCTATTTTTGATTTTAAGTCGATTCCTCTATGTCTTCAGCAATGGTTACCAATAAAACCGAAACGTCAAAAATCCAATATAGAATGATTATTCCTCAAGTACTAGATGAGAATCAATCGCTATTTTTGGTTTAAAGTCTGATTTCTCTATGTCTTCAGCGAATGGTTACTAATAAAAACCGAAACGTCAAAAATCCAATATAGAATGATTATTCCTCAAGTACTAGATGAGAATCAATCGCTATTTTTGGTTTAAAGTCGATTTCTCTATGTCTTCAGCAATGGTTACTAATAAAAAACCGAAACGTCAAAATCCAATATAGAATGATTATTCCTCAAGTACTAGATGAGAATCAATCGCTATTTTTGGTTTAAAATCGATTTCTCTGTCTTCAGCAAAGGTAACGGATAAGAAACAACGCAGTTGCTATGGTTACTCATAAAAAATTCCTCCCAAATTTTTAGCATTTCACAGAGAGAAGCCTATCCATTCTTACTTAAGCAAGGCTAAATGAGCTATATTAAAACTTTCAAATGAATAAATTTTAAAGAATTTAAAATTAAAAAAGTGCCATAATTCAACTCTAGAGTAAAGTACTTTAAAATATAATTTTACTAAAAACTTTATTTAACCTTTTTGTGGTCCTCAAGGATATTAAATTTCATCAAAATTGGTTAAGTCATTTTCAAGATATTTAGAAAAAACTAAAAAGTACTGAAATAAAGTACTGATGTTTGCGGGCCGATATGTACCAAAAACTAATCACACTGCATTTTGTTAAAAGAATGCTAGGTTTTCAATTTCATTTCAATCGGTGCAACGGTGTGGAAAAATCATGGGCCAAAAACAGCGATAATAGACATCCATCCATACATACATAATATCCATCCATCCATCCGCACGCACTAAATGAAAAATCGCACCTTTTAGCCTCTCGACGAGACCCCTTGTAATTTTTGGCAAAACCGTCACGTGCTAAAATTCAACCTAATTGAATACTACAATTTGTGACTTTAATTGAGTCCATGGGTTCCGTAGTTTTACCTGAGGACCCTTTGAAGCCACGCTTGCCCCGAGAAGATGATATAATACTTTACCCATGCTTTGCATTGTAAAGTAAAAAAAATTATAGATTATTAGTTAAATATATAAAAAAAAACATAAATAGACTTAATACAAATTATATAAATTTGAAATATAAATTCAGAACAAGATTATAAATCTAATATAAGTAGATATAAATACAAAAAACAATAAATAAACTTAGTACAATTTATATAAATTTAAAATATAAATTCAGAACACAACATAAATCTAATATAATTAAATATAAATATAAAAACAAAGTAAACTTAAAATAAATTATATAAATTTAAATCATAATATCAGAACATAAATATAAATTTAAATCATTTAGATCAACCATGGCAAAAAACACAATTAACGCCAATTAATTAAGATTTGATTTACCCACACTATAATATGCTAGAGAGCTTGGACCTAAAAGTTCTGAGACTATCACTGAAGAAGTCAACCTGGCAACTAACTTTGGTTCCAAGTCGATGAAGTCTGTTAATTGGTGAGTTATACATATAATTTGTAACAGAGGTTGGGGTGTAAAATAATGGGCAGAAACGGGTTGATTTGCTAGGTATATGGAAATTGATCAATTCTAATAGTTCGTTACAACTAGTCATGTTGTTTATAATCTTATAAAGAAATATTAGATCAAATTTTGAGCGTCTTAATTCCAAAGAAGATAAGTTTAATTGAATGGAAAGATCATTTATTGGAGCGTCGCGATATGTATAACCCAGTCTACAGCCTACCAGTCTTAGAAATTTATTTTGAATTTTTTCGAGTTGTCCTATGTAACTATTGTAGTAAGGTGACCAGATGACTGTAGCATATTCTAATATTGGGCGGACTAGGGATGTATAAAGTAAGGTAGTGGTTGTTATATTAAAATCCTTAGAATGTCTTAATATAAAAAACAGTAATCTATTAGCTCTATTAGCAATGCTATCAATATTATATCGAAAGGTCAATGATTTGTCGAAATAAATGCCCAGATCCTTGACAATAGTACATCTATTAATCGCAACACCATCTATCGAGTATGCATAAGTTATATCGTTTCTGGTTCTATTGAAGGAGATAACATTACATTTACCAATGTTCAAAGTCATAGAGTTGGTATTACACCACTTTTGAACTTCATTTAGTTTCTCTTGCAAAAACATGCAGTCCATAGATGTTTCAACCCTATGAAAGATTTTGAGATCATCAGCAAACATCAGAAAGTCAATGTTATTTAACGGGAGAGAAATATCGTTAATGAAAAGATTGAATAGAAAAGGGCCCAAATGAGAGCCTTGAGGAACACCTGAGGAGGCAGTAAAAGGGTAGGAGCTATAGGATTTTAGTTTAACAATTTGTGTTCTGTTAGTTAGGTAAGAAGTGAACCATTGTAGAAGGGAACCGTGAAAACCATATAATGATAATTTCTTTATAAGGTAGGAGTGATTGACTCTATCAAATGCCTTAGAAAAGTCAGTGTAGATAACATCTACTTGACATTTATTATCAAAGGAATCAAGGATATAATTTTGTAAAAGGAAAAGGTTAGTGGTAGTAGATTTCCCGCTTATAAAGCCATGCTGTTGTTTAACAATAATATTTTTGAATGATGGTGTAATTTTATCTAAGATTATAGATTCAAATAATTTGGCAATAGAAGACTGAATGGTAATAGGGCGGTAATTATTAATATTTGATTTGTCACCATTTTTGAAAATAGGTATTACATGACTTTGTTTAAGGACTTCGGGAAAGATCCCGGAGCTTAAAGATTTGTTTAAAATTATAAAAAGAGGATAACAAAGCTCGTTTCCACAATATCGAAGTAATGAGGGGGAATCAGGTCTGGTCCTGGCCCTTTAAGAACATTAAGTGATTTTAGTTTTTTAAGAATTTCATCCTTGGTGATAGCCAGACTATGGAATGGTACCGAGGAGATGCTAGAAGATTCCGAGGAATATATATTATTATTAGATGAGCGCTCATATATAGATTCGAAGTGGTTAGCAAACAGATTGGCTATAGTTTGGGGTTCAGTAGCGTTTTGATCATTTAGTAATATTATATTAGTATATATACTTCAAATTAGTAACTTCAATTAAAACGCATGTTTTCCATTTCACATATCCCTCTATATTTTTTATTGATTTCACATTTTAAGTTGAAATTATTTTCCTAAAACTTGGCTTTTACGTATTAAATTATTATTATTATTGTTTGATAGAGTCTCCACCTCTCCCTATTAATGTTCATAAATTCTAGATTTTAAATACGATTTTGTCTGTGACAATCTAAGCAATCCATTTTGTAAACTAAATTATTTTGTTTTAAGATTCGATTTGAAAAATTCTTTTTTTAGGCCTAATTTTTGAGGATGTTCTATTTTCTTGAAATAGTTTTTTTTTTTTTCTTAAGAATGAACATAACACAGTCATTAAAAATAAAATAAAAAATACATTAATAGTTATATAAGTATGTATAGCTGGTTTAAAAGTTGACGGGAATATTACTAATAATAATATTCCCTTGATATATTCGGATAAGCCTTTTATGTATGGGAAAAAGATGTTTCTGAAATATTCGTTATTATTGTCAAAAATTATAAATAAATCAATTCTCATTAAAATTAATACTAAAATAAGCTGACGTGTTCGGATGTGGCCATCCACTTGACTTTACCATATATAGGTACAACCTGGCCCCTAAAATTATTTATAATCATGTAGGGGGGGAGTTAGTTTGTGCATTTTTAGATTTCTGGGGTCCCACTGATTAAGTATAAAATTGAGTTTGGTACAAGGGCATAGATTTTCATTTTTTGACCCCCTCCCCATTTTGGGCGGTTAATTTTTGCATTTTTAGATTTCTGGGGCCCCACTGATTATGTTTACAAAATTTGGTTGAGTTTGCTCAAATGGCCTAGATTTTTAATTTTTAACCCCCTCCACCCTTAATTTTGGGTCGATATTTACCAAAATCTAATCAGCTCTTAATCTCAATGGACCAAAACTTCGTGTAAAATTTCGTTTTGATATTCACACTAGTTTTTGAGCTAGCTCGTCCACAAAATTTGGTAACGCACAGACTAACTAACTAACTAACAGACCATTTGATAAAACAATTATTATTTCGAAAAAAATAATTTTTTCGATGTTCACTTATTTGGGCTTTTTTGTAGAGCGAAATGCCATGGTTTCGCTCAATTTTTTTAATCAAAATAGTTTCAGCCGTTTTTGAGATATTTCGAAAAAAAGAAGGAAAAAAACCCACTTTTTTTCATGCCCGATTACAATACTTGATCATACCCTGTATGGTAAAGTAAAAATTCAAACTTGGCACACAAATGCATTTTATACAATCAATCATGGGTATCTACATAAATTACCAACTATGTTCAAGAGGGTTCAATATTAATTTATTTCACACTATGAAATGTGTAGGTGTGAACGATAATATATCGTCGCCTTAGAGTGTACCATATATGGTCTGAAAACGAATACGAGGTGGACCATATTCGAAACATGTAGCCAAGCATGTATTAAAATAAATTAGGGTGTATAAAAAATCATTTTAAATAAATCTCGTGAGTTTAATACACTCTAAGGCGACGATATCTTAAATTTTGAGTGTATTACATGGCGATTCCGTTCGCTCGGCGTTTAAATTTACTTAATGACTAATGAGTCTAATTCAAAAATAAACCCTCGATATACGGACCAGAGGGTTCCGTATTGCATTTCTGTTCAATCTAAAATTTATTTATTTTTGTTATTTATGCCCAAAGGTATCTGAAAAATGGAAAGAAAAGTTTTGAGGTGAATTAAATTCTCAAACATGCCGGAGAGTAAGATTTCTTTAATATTAAAGATAAATAATTATACAATTGTCACAAGGGGGAAAGTTCAAATATATATATGTAGTTTCAGGGATAGAATTATTTCCTTACTAGACTCATGGGTTGAATTTAAATGACTGTAGGGCGTCAGAGATCAGATTTAAATGTTTCACTTCTGATGAGTTGAAGCCTTGTAATTAGTTGGGCGACCTTCAAAATGTCTTTGTCATTTCTGATATTACATTAGCTAATTTATTCCTATTAATATGTAGAGAAAAATTCTGTTTTGATTCAAAGAGTAATAGATTAAAACATCTAGGTGTGGATTTTCAAATGTTTATTGAGATTACCCTTTATGTGAAAAACGCTTATCACAGTGATCACAGACAAAAGGCTTTTCTCCTGTATGAACCAATAAATGTCTTTTGAGATCACCCTTTTGTGAAAAACGCTTATCACAGTGATCACAGACAAAAGGCTTTTCTCCTGTATGAACCAATAAATGTCTTTTGAGATCACCCTTTAGTGAAAAACGCTTATCACAGTGATCACAGACGAGAGACTTTTCGCCTGTATGAACCAATAAATGTCTTTTGAGATTACCCTTTATTGAAAAACGCTTACCACAGTTATCACAGACAAAAGGCTTTTCTCCTGTATGAACCAATAAATGACTTTTGAGATCACCCTTTTGTGAAAAACGCTTATCACAGTGATCACAGACAAAAGGCTTTTCTCCTGTATGAACCAATAAATGTCTTTTGAGATCACCCTTTTGTGAAAAACGCTTATCACAGTGATCACAGACAAAAGGCTTTTCTCCTGTATGAACCAATAAATGTCTTTTGAGATCACCCTTTAGTGAAAAACGCTTATCACAGTGATCACAGATAAATGGTTTTTCGCCTGTATGAATTAATATGTGACTGTTGAAATGACCCTTGTGTGAAAAAGCGCTTACCACAGTGATCACAGATAAATGGTTTTTCTTCAGAGTGATTCAACAGATGTTTGTTAATATTATTTTGACATGAGATATTTTTGTTACAATCATCAATTCTGTTTGGTTTGCTATTAGAATGAGTTGCCAAACTTTGATTAGATTGTTTTGATTTCAATTTTTCTGGATCGTTAGGACAGGGTAGAGACCGTTTGGCGGTATGATATTGATTATGAACAGTCGCCTCAAAAGCTTTCTCGCTCTGTGGAGACATGTCAATAAGAGGTTCTACTTTGGTTTCATCACTGTGATTCCGATCACTGAGGTTACTTGTAAATAGTACTTCTTCCGAATGGCCTTTCTGTTTATGGCTTTCAAAATCAGACAATGTTAGAAATCCAGATAAACAATCTTCACAGAAATAATCTTCATTAGTTTCGTATTTAGTTTGATTAGTTGTGTCTGTAAAAAAATAATTTTATTTATGAGATGATATTGGAGAAGAAATTCAAAATAGAGATAAAAAGTTTATTGTTATTTTCTGTTATTGTCAATTGAACAATCATTTAATATTATCGTCAGTTGGCTTGTATATTGTGATCTAGGCCAGCGAAAGTATGTAGAGGCCGGGAAAATATTAGGATTTTTTAAGTTTTTATATCTTTACAAATAAAAAAATGAAAATATGTTACTAGTTATTTTTATAAGTGATACATATATAAGTGACAGATGAATTTAATGACATCTCAATATTCTTAAACGTGGTTAATTTAAATGAAAATGTTGAGCGAATAGGTAAAATTGACCCAAACGTTATAGACAGACAAAATTAAAATTTGATAAAACCGTACCTATACATATTATTTATTATTAAGTCTGGGATTACAATTAATATGCTATATAGCAAATATACTTTCATTTGCAAATATACCTATTTCTCAAGAAAAATCAAATTTGGCCATTTATTTTAACAACAAAAATAGGATTTCAAAACTTTCTTACTTGGCAGACATCTTCACCATTCCAAGCCAACTAAATTTATCTATGCAAGGAAATCAACACAACATTTTTTCGACGCGAGATAAAATAGAGGCGATGAAAATGAAACTTCGTACCTACATGGATTCGAAAAATAGAATCGAATGTTTCCAAATTATTCTCAAATGGTTACAGATAATTGTGAATTTGATAAAGAACATGCAAATTATTTAATTCAATGTCATCTCTAAAAATTAATTGACAAATTTGACAAATAGTGAAATTGATAGAAAATTGTGGATTCGAGAACCCTATAATAACTGGGATATTACCAATTTATCACCAACCCACGATCACAATCTAATTGAATTGATCAAGGATTTAAGTTTTAATTCACTTTTCAAGAGAAAAAGATTGGTACAATTTATTTTTTTGTGAAAAATTCTATTTGGTTTTTAGTTATACGGTACGTTGGCAGCTTTTAGCCACGTAGCCACAACGTATTCTGGTTTTGAAACCTACCTAGTAATTTATATCTCAACCAAAACATTCTGTGAAAAAACAGGCCAAGTTCGAAAAAATAGTGAAATCTAATGTGTAGCCAAGTTGGTTTTGCTGACCTGTCAGTGAGTGAGTGAGTGCCAAAATTAGCTATATTCTCAGGTCCATATCTCAGAATCTATTTAAGCTATATTATTGAAATTTGGTACTCTCCTCAAGATGGATTACATAATTAGATGTGTTACTTTCTTCCCTTGAAAGTAGAAGGGAAATTTTTGATCTCAGATTTTTCAGGGGGGCCCTCCACGGTAGTCTGGCGATCCCAGGGCTGGATATCTTTTACAGAGTGCCTCGCCCTGGTTTGAGACGGTTCGAGAGTTTTTATTCGGAGCGACCCGGAGTGCTATCGCCGATTGCCAGATGTATCGTGACGGCTAATAATAATGACCACCTTATTGATTTCTTCTGGAAAGATGGCCAAGCCCAACCCTTTTTTCAGCGTTGATCTATTTATTTAATATTTTACCCAGTAGCCTATATTCCCAGTCAAATATTTATTTATTTTTCTTGACCATGGCGGTTTCCTGCCTATTTATTTATTTGTTTTTTATTCATTGACTACGGCAACTTCCTGTCTACTTATTTATTTAACTGTTTTTAAATTATTTATTTTTAAACAACAATTTCTTTAAACCCAGTGGCATATTCTATTTATTTTTTGTTTTATTTATTTGATTGTTTATTTATTTATTCTTCCCAGTGTATTTATTTATTTATTTTTATAATTTGGACGACATGCGGTATTCCCTGTTTTATTGTTATTATTATTATTTTATTCTTGGTCGCAGCATACTAAGGTTTCACACCGTTCAGCTGTGGCCACACCCTGAGCCACTCAACCGGATCCTGAGTGGGAGGATCGGTGGTGGGGGGGGGGGGGGGGGTACTGGCCGCGAAAATATTTTAGGATTTTAAGGGGGCCGCGACTAATAAAAGGCTAAGTCCCACTGATCTAGGAAATTATTTAATTGTTGCATTGATTTGAAAGTGTAATTCCTTGAATCTTCTAATGATCGCCGAGATGGAGGACAAATGAACAGAGGCTTATTTTCATCTAAATTCTAATTTGAAGTTAAGTTAGTCAAATAAATAAAATTACCTTCAGCTGATGTATTTATTCTCAATTGAAATTTTAATTTTAAAATTAAATGTAGTTTCCTATGGATACATTTCTTTTGATGTTTGTTCAGGAAGTCTTCACTAATATACATTGTCTGACAGTCGCTGCATAAGAAATGTGGCCCTGAAAAAAATAATATTGCTTTTTATATATGTAGATAGATATTAATGTTCATGGATACTAGCGAGCTAAACTCGGGCACAAGGGATAACTTTATGAACCGATCTGGACTTGATTGGAAATGAATTTTTTTTTTATATTTAATTAGGTACTTACGTATTAACGCCACCGCAGCAAGATTTGGCGGTTTTTAAATTTTGCCAATCTACACCTAAAGTTTTTTTGGGAACGCATTTTTTATCTAATCAAACTGAGATCATAAACCGAACCTATTCAAGTTGTTTTTTGAGAGAGGGGAACTGATTTATTCTATTTTATGATTTATCCTAAAAATTTTAGGTGTAGATTGGCGAAATTTAAAAAGCGCCAAATCTAGCTGCGGTGGCGTTAATACGTAAGTACCATTAATTATTAAAGTTGTTATCAGGAAATAAGGACTATATTTTTTATACAAATACTTTATATTTTATTGCCAATGTTTCATCAACTTTGTTGACTTCTTCAGGGCTCAAATAATTATCTTCCTTGGATATTTGTCATGTTTATAATTTTTTCTTGCTAAACATAGCAAGGCAACTAAGAAAGAATTATCTTCTTCTTTATTATAGGCTTATCGCCTGCTCTTCTACACACGCCTCGCGTCTCAGTGGAAGAGGACGCCCAGCTTTCTTTCCACCCCTTCGGCGGTCTGGCCCTAGGTTTCTTGGATGTTGGCCTTCCATCACGGGCTATTTTGATTAGTCCTTCCTCGTTGGCTCTATCCACATGTTCGTTCCAGTACCGACACAGATCTTTTGTCCATTTGACGATATCTTGGATCTCACACTCTTCTCTGATATCCTTGCTCCTTATTTTGCCCCATAGTGTTAGGCCGAGTATAGAGACCTTAGCGTCTTCATCTCAGTTGTTCTTAAGAACTTCTCCGTTGTTGTTGTGTCGGCTCGGGTCGAAACAGCGTAAGTGATGATAGGTCTTACAGCTGCTTTATAGATCTTCACCTTTGCCTCCGTGCTCATGAATTTGTTCCTACAGACAATGTCTTTAAGGCATCCTGATATCCTGGAACCTCTAATTGTTTGGTCCTTTTACTCATTATACAGGTTGCGATCACTAGTGACATTGCATCCAAGATATTTGAATGTCATTACCTGTTCAACCATCCTATTTTTGAATTCAAGTTTGCAGCGAATTGGTTCTTTTGAGACGACAAGCGATTTTGTTTTCTCGACAGAAACTTGCATATTAAATTTCTCCGCGATGTTGCCGAATTGGTGGAAGAGTCTCTGTAGAGCGTTTTCAGATTCAGTAATAAGAACGGCGTCGTCAGCGTAACAAACAATATTAATATCTTTTTCTCCTAGGTTGTATCCTTTCATTCCTTTAATGTGTGATATTAATTCATCCATGATTAGATTAAAGAGAGCAGGACTTAAAGAATCGCCCTGTCTTATTCCAGAAAATTATTCCGTTATAATTTTAGTTTCGGTGTCGGAATTAATAAGCCTAATTAGGGCTATAAGATCTGAGGGGATGTTAAGAAAGAATTATAAAAATGACAAATATGCAAGGAAGATAATTATTTGAGCCCTGAAGAAGTCAACAAAGTTGATGAAACGTTGGCAATAGAATATAAATTATTTGCATTAAAAATATAGTCCTTATTTCCTGAAAACAATTTTAATAATTTAATCGATGGACATAAATAATCAAAATAAAATAATTAATATATTATAGAATATAATATATTATATATATTAATAATGTGCATAAGATTTTGAAAATTTGAGGTGGTAATAAACTTTCTCTAGTTACTAATTTAATTTAAAACAATTTAAGAACATCAACAATGATCAATGTAGATAACAATTATTAATTTATTTAATAAATAAACAAAACATTTTATTTATATTCCATGACATTTGAAAACTAACCTGTATAAGTTGGAAATTTGTGCTCAGACATAATGAATATATTCTGATCAATTTCAAATTATTAATCACTAAAAGATTATAATATAGAATGGAATAAAAGTCTTTTAATTTAATAAAACTATATATTTTAATATGAGTATAAAATAATATATTTTTATGTTTTCAGATGATGAAAAGAAAGCAATAATAATCCCGCCAGATGTCAGGTCAGAGGGCCCTCAATGAAAAACTTCCCGCCCTCTCTTAAATATAATTCATTTTAAATAAATATGTATTGTTCTGTTCTGTTGGCGATTTAAAATTATCTATATTTTATAAAATAAATTACGAATAATAATAAAATATTTTTGTAATCTTCTAAAAATAAAATTTTAGAATCTTGAAGCTTCCTCAGTTTTTTTTTTAAATATTTCCTAGTAGGGTCTTTTGCTCGCCCCCACTAATCCCCATCCACCCACTGACCCTATCCTTTCCCCTAGACCCACCTCCGATCATCATATACACACCGCAAAGCCTATTCATTCTTCTGAATTTTTTATCTAGTTAGACCAAATGTCTTGCTTCAATATTAATTATGAAACTTCGCGGCGCACCTGTGAAGAAACTGAAGGTCCCTGGTGCGCCGCGGCGCACATTTTGAGAACCTATGCTATATATACAGTTCTTCATAAAACTCTACATCCCTTGTTGAATTTTTTTTTTTTTTGTAGAGGTGTCTTGCTAAATATTTTAAGCTGTTATTATAGTCTAATCCAGGGCTTCTAAAACTATGATTCGCGAAACTGAATTTTGGTGTCGCGAAACCGAAGGGTGAACCGCGATTGGAATTAGGTGTACACCGTCTTTGGAATTCATTAGATAATCCATTGTCTTCTACTTGGAAATGAAAGTTGAAGTAGGTGTACAAAATTTTAGGTTGCGGTTCACCCCTCTAGCGAAACATTGGGCAACAATGACTTCTGTCAAACAGTCAAAATGGGGCTGTAAATCAAAAAAGTTTAAGAAGCCCTGGTCTAGTCTATTCCCCCCCCCCCCCCAACTAGGCTTTCTCTCCGATCTTGAGACAGGTGTTTCAATTTCTTCCACTCTATTCTGACGTAATTGTAATGGGTGACTTCAACACAGATTTCGCCCCATACTTACCCGTTAAGATTTATTTGAAGAATCTTTTTGATATGTTGAGGTTTTACCTGTGCAGTGGCGGATTTAGGCCTAGGCCAGCGAGGCCGCCTGGGCCTAGGGCGGTAACATTTGAGAGGCGGCAAAATTTCTAAGGTGGCTAAAATTAAGAAGGCGCTTGAACCTAAAAAAGGAATAAATATTGTAAATGCAGGATTATATTTGTTTCAGGGTAGATAATTTTTATAAATTTCTACTAAAGAGACATATTATTAAATTTTTCTCTCAGTTCAATGGCTGATTGCAGTTCTGTGCATTCAATCAGAAAGTTTTTGCAGGTAAAATATTTGTACATACACAATACATATAGTAAAAAATAAGTCAAAATATCTTGATATACTACTGTGGGCAATAAATAGTAAGACTTTGTTCTTAATTTTAAAATTCTTTATTTATTCTTCCAAATCTGTTTCGTCCCCCTCAAAGTAATCCCCCCGGCCTCAATACACTTGCGCCAACGTTTTTTCCAATCCTCGAAACAGTTGTTAAAGCCAATTTCCGGAATAGCCTTCAATGCGCGTAGCGATTGGCGTTTAATATCTTCAATTGACTCAAAACGGTTTCCCCGGAGCGGTCGTTTGAGTTTGCTGAACAGCCAGAAGTCACAAGGAGCTAAATCAGGCGAATACGGTGGTTGTGGAACGATATTGATTGAATTTTTGGCGAAAAACTCACGAATAATCAATGCAGTATGCGAAGGTGCATTATCGTGGCTCAAAAACCAAGAGTTGTCGGCCCATAATTCCGGCCTCTTTTTACGAATAGCTTCTCGCATAAAATATGCAGTTAAAAATGTTGAAATATGCAAGTAACATGTAGTAAAAGATGGCAAAATAGATTTATTAAAAAATTAAAATTGAAGGCAAAAAGACTATATATTTGAAGGAGTGCTATGAAAGAAATAAAATGATAAAGTAAGCTATGGACACCCCACTTGTGTCAAATATGTACTTTTATTGAGTAAAAAATTTCACAAAGTTCTCAACATGTTTAATATATTACAAAATGTTTAAACACAAAGAAATATTAAAGGGGTGCACTTGAATAAAATCAACATAATAAATGCTTTTAAGGTGTAAATCAAAAAATTGTCATTGATTTTTGCTTTTAAGGTGTAAATCAAAAAATTGTCATTGATTTTTGCTTTTAAGGTGTGAGTCAAAAAATTGTCATTGATTTTTGCTTTTAAGGTGTAAATCAATAAATTGTCATTGATTTTTGCTTTTAAGGTGTAAATCAATAAATTGTCATTGATTTTTGCTTTTAAGGTGTAAATCAATAAATTGTCATTGATTTTTGATTTTAAGGTGTAAATCAATAAATTGTCATTGATTTTTGCTTTTAAGGTGTAAATCAATAAATTGTCATTGATTTTTGATTTTAAGGTGTAAATCAATAAATTGTCATTGATTTTTGCTTTTAAGGTGTAAATCCATAAATTGTCATTGATTTTTGATTTTAAGGTGTAAATCAATAAATTGTCATTGATTTTTGATTTTAAGGTGTAAATCAAAAAATTGTCATTGGTTTTTGCTTTTAAGGTGTAAATCAATAAATTGTCATTGATTTTTGATTTTAAGGTGTAAATCAATAAATTGTCATTGGTTTTTGCTTTTAAGGTGTAAATCAAAACATTGCCATTGATTTTTGCTTTTAAGGTGTAAATCAAAAAATTGTTATTGATTTTTGCTTTTAAGCTGTAAATCAATAAATTGCCATTGATTTTTGCTTTTAAGGTGTAAGTCAATAAATTGTCATTGATTTTTGATTTTAAGGTGTAAATCAATAAATTGTCATTGATTTTTGATTTTAAGGTGTAAATCAAAAAATTGTCATTGGTTTTTGCTTTTAAGGTGTAAATCAATAAATTGTCATTGGTTTTTGCTTTTAAGGTGTAAATCAATAAATTGTCATTGATTTTTGATTTTAAGGTGTAAATCAATAAATTGTCATTGATTTTTGCTTTTAAGCTGTAAATCAAAAAATTGCCATTGATTTTTGTTTTTAAGGTGTAAATCAAAAAATTGCCATTGATTTTTGCTTTTAAGGTGTAAATCAAAAAATTGCCATTGATTTTTGCTTTTAAGGTGTAAATCAAAAAATTGCATTGATTTTTGTTTTTAAGGTGTAAATCAAAAAATTGTCATTGATTTTTGCCATTTTTTTGATTTTCACCTTAAAACCTGTCCAAGTACCTGCAAACTTAATTAATTAAATAATATATTTCCATTAGGTTATCATTCTACATTTATTTTATGCCTCCTCTACACTATGAGCCAATTCCAGCCAACGCCAATGTGTAGAGGGGGCTTGACTTGTGTTGGTCATTGGTTGACGCTGGCGATGAGATTGGCTGTGGTTGGCCTTCGGAACGGTTTTTTCGATATATGAAAGAGGGCCAATGTTACGCAACTAAAGTGCCCACTGGCTAGGTGTCGTTTCCACAAGGCCATAGACATTGGCCCAACTCTTGGACCACTGTGTGGAGACACCGTCAAATTAACTCGTTTTACTGGTGGCCAACAATGATGAGATAAGGAGTTACACCAAAAAGGTGCATCCCCTAAAGGCCTGGGTTGGCGCCTCCATCGTGAAAAGAAGAAGAAGGGTTGACCATTTCATTCCTGCATGAATATAAAAAGATGTATAAAAAAGTCAAAAACCAGAATATTCTTGAGTTGCTTAAATCATAGCCATAGGGATGAACAAAGTTCTTCAGCTATAATAGTCAATAACTTACGTTTAACGTGATGATATTTAATACAAGCTTAAAATTTAGCTTTGCTATTTTTTCTATTTTACACTACAATCAATTTAGTTGGATATAAAACTTGCCAAGTTATAAATTTAATATCAAAGAACGTAACAAATTTTCCTTTAAATCAATTGAAGAACGTTGTTCATCCCTATAGCTATGATTTAAGCAACTGCTATGGAACTTGGTACCCGTTTAGATCTCAACTCTTTTGTCGGCGTAGCCTTTTAAGTTCCGAACTTAGCCTCTTTTTTACATTTATGTTTTTGGACAGATATCGTAAATTTTTGAAAAGTTTTTTTCTTTAATTTATCTAAATATTTAGATTTAAACATGTATATTAATGATTATTAAATATTTCTCATAAAATATCCGGTTGGGTTTTCATAAATTAAATTCTAATTTGTTCGATTGTAAACAATAATAATAATGATATTTATGATGACCTCCCATGAGGGTCAAATATTTAATTATACAGAAAAAATCATTACATTTATTGTGAACCTTTAAGCGCAGGCACGTTCTAGATTTTGTATACAACTGTAAGTATAAACAACCAACTTCGTCAACTTGTAATATTATGATAATATTCATAAAATATATCAATGTAAATTTTGTAGCCCAATCAACTGAAGATCGCCAAATAAATTCAGGTCGAAATGTTTTATTCAGGGTGTTTTATTGAACCTGCTATGTCCTTGCTATGTCCATGGGGGCGTTAAAATAATTTTGTTTATTGGGCCTCCGAGGAGCGGGCCGCCTCTTACAAAGATAAAGTTACACCTTCAGCTTACAATATAAAGTTCATTACACCTTCAGCTTCAGAACAAATAAATTCAGATTCAGAGCGGGTGGATGAGAGAGCCAGGATATCTAACTAAAAATTGCAATATATTATCTTTTTCAGGGCCTCATTTCTTGTGTACTGAATGCATGACTATGTTCATTAGTGAAGAATTCCTGAACAAACATCAAAAGAAATGTATACATAGGAAATTACATTTAATTTTAAAAATGAAATTTCAATTGAGAACAAATACATCAGCTGATGGTAAGTTCATTCATGTGATTAATAACCTTAGGAGCACTCCCCTACAACTTTTGTTTAAATTCTAATTTAAATGAAAATAAGACTTTCTCCCTTTGTCCTTCATCTCAGAGACCATTAGGACATTCAAGAGAATACATTTTTATGAGATTTTAGAATTAATAATTTTTATTGATCAATGAATGCTAAATTAATTGCCTAGCACACTATAGACCACCCATCTAACGATATAATTAAATGATTTCACGATTGACAATAGCAGAAAATTACAATTAATTTTCTGCTTTATTATAAATTTTTACTCTAATTTAATCTTGTCAATACATTTATTTTTTCCAGACAAAACTACTGAAACTACTGAAGACTATTTCTGTGAGGAATGTTTCTCTGGATTCCTATCATTGTCTGATTTCGAAAGACATATATTGGAAGGCCATTCGGAAGAAGTACTCTTCACAAGTCATGTGAACGATCGGAATTACAATGTTGAAACCAAACCGGAACCTCTTATTAACATGACTACGCAGAAGGACAAGCCCTCCAAAATGACCACTCATAATCGATATCATGAAGTTAAACCCTTATTATCCTGTCATAACGATCCCGAAAAATTGAAATCAAAACAAACCAACCAATGCTTGGGAACTGATTCTAAAAACAAACATACAGGAAAACAGTCTATCGTTTGTGATCACTGCGAGAAGGCTTACTCAAACAAGAATAATCTCAAACAACATTTATTAATTCATACAGGCGAAAAACCTTTCGTATGTGATCAATGTGATAAGCGTTTTTTGCTAAAAGCTCATCTCAAAAACCATTTATTAATTCATACAGGCGAAAAGCCTTTCGTCTGTGATCAATGTGATAAGCGTTTCTCGCGAAAAGATCAAATCAAAACCCATTTATTATTTCATAAGGGCGAAAAGCCTTTCTTCTGTGATCAATGTGATAAGCGTTTCTTGAGAAAAAATGAACTCAAAAGTCATTTATTAATCCATACGTGCGAAAAGCCTTTCGTCTGTGTTCAATGTGATAAACGTTTCTTGCGAAAAGCTGAACTCAAAAGTCATTTATTAATTCATACAGGCGAAAAGCCTTTCGTCTGTGAACACTGCGAGAAGGGTTTCCCACAAAAAGGTGCTCTCAAAAAGCATTTAATAATTCATACTGGCGAAAAGCATTTCCTCTGTCATCAATGTGATAAGCGTTTCGCGCGAAAAAGTGAACTCAAAATCCATTTATTAATTCATACAGGCGAAAAGCCTTTCGTCTGTGTTCAATGTGATAAGCGTTTCTCACAAAAAGGTCATCTCAAAAGGCATTTATTAATTCATACAGGCGAAAAGCCTTTTGTCTGTGAACACTGCAATAAGCGTTTTTTACAGAAGGTCCTCTTTAAAAATCATTTGAAAACCCACTCCTATTAAATTGACTTTATTACTTCTATCACAAATACCTAAATTAAATAAAAATCAGAAATGGTCAAAAGATAAATGAGGTTGCCCAGCTAATTAAAAGGCAATTAAATACCAAGCTTTTGAAACTGATCTCTGAAGACAAACTGTCATTTAGATTGAAGCTTTATGTCTACTTAAACTATTTGTACTTCTCCTCTTGTCTATATTGTGTGCCTCTTTTGCTTGATTGTTTAAACTTCTTTTAAAAATCTTTTATACTTTAATTAATTGGTTAAAAGAAAAACTACATTCTTTAATTAGTATTTAATTAAAAGAAATGTATTTTGTATTTTTTTTGTAGTTCAAATCATAATTACTTCCTGTCTCCTTTGACAATGCCAAAAAAAAAACATTATAAATTTTTTTCATCTCGAATAGAAAAAAGCAATTGATGATTAATGTATTAATGAGATATATATAAATGAATGAATGTATAACATGTCCCCACCAATCACTGGATGCGCAGAATATCGTTGCGCATATCGGTATAGTTGTTGGTTTTTTTGTTTTTTTTATATTACAATTATTTACACATTTATAAATATGGTCATCATCAGTCCCAAAATTTTACAAAATTATATACAAAGTTCTTTTTTTTTCTTTTAAAAACATAGTTCGAAACGTCATTAATTTATTTACATATTATTCATTTTTTTTTTTAATTAAATTCGTCACATGAGTTTTAAATTATTAATTATGCCATCCCAGCAAATACTCAGGTCCATCACGTCGGATCTGTAATTTACTGCGCGCGATAAGAGATTTTTAATTGCAATCATTTCCAGGATTTTTCGTTTAAAATAATTATTTTCCTGGAAAATGATATTAAATTCGTTGAAATTGAATTTGTGATTTTTTTCTTGGGCGTGAATCGCGAGGGCTGTATTATTTTTATCCGTTTTTGAGATGGACAGTTCGTGTTCACGTAATCTCTCACTTGCTTTTCGTTTAGTTTGTCCAATATATATGCCATTGCACGGCAGTACTCCATCCCCCATACACTCGATCATATAGACTGTGCCAGTTCGCGTTTTCGTATCTAATTTATCCTTATGGTTAAATAGAAATCCGATTGTATTAGTTGGTTTTAACGCGACGCTGACCAAGCCCACAGATAGTAATTTTTTTAATTGATCGCTAAGTTGGGGGTAGTATGGAATACTGACGTACCTTTTGGGCTCGTTATCTACTTTTTTAGTTTTGTCGCATTTATACAGAGTACGCCGGATGATGGACCCGATTACGCTATTAGGATAATTATTGTCAATTGCAATTTGTTGAATGATGTTAATATTTTTGTTCCAAAATATTTTGTCGGATATTCGAGTCATTCTCAAAACCAAATTCTGAATGGCGCTAACTTTGTAGGTGAAAGGATGGGTGGAGTTGAAATTTAAGATTCGGGATGTCTGCGAGGGTTTTCTAAACCAGTCCAATTGTATACAACCATTGTTGTCTTTAATTAGTGTACTGTCCAGAAAATTTATTTTGTTGTTAGATTCTACCTCATATGTAAACTTGATATGTTGATTATATGAGTTCAAAATGGTTATCGTTTCATTGATCTTTGATGGCTCAATGCAGGAAATAGAATCGTCAACGTATCTAAAAAAGAATTTTAGATTTAAACTTTTTATTACTGTTTCTTCCAAGTCCTCCAAAACCAAATTGGCGAAAAAACTCCAAGTCGAACAACCCATGCTTTGGCCACTGTGTACCATAAATATTTCTCCATTAAACATGAAAAAATTCGACTCCAAAATGATATTTATTCCCTTCATAAATGTATCAAAATGACTTGTATGTGTCTGGATTAAGGGCCATTTCTTAGTCAGTACCTCAATCACCTTCTCATTTTTAACATTCGTATAAAGTGATTCCACATCAAACGATATCAATTTTAAACTAGGGGGAATATTATCTATTTTTTTAATTTTTTCAACAAAATCAAATGAATCCCTGATGTGGAAGTCACCCTTCCCGATAACGTTATTTAAGATATTGGCGTAAAATTTACATATATTTTCGGAAGGCGACTGACAATTGTTGACCACAGGTAGACATGGCATATCGATCTTATGAATTTTAATCAGCCCATAAAGTCTAGGTATATCTAATTGCTGACGAGGTGTAGTATTTTTTATATTCTGTAGTGGTAATTAAATTTTTTTTCAGAAGTAATATAAAAAAGTCATTGGCCTTTTTCATTAAGCAATTTTATACAAATGTTAAAAACCTCTCCCCCACCCCAACCGCGCCCCCCGGATCTCCCATAACTGCACCCCCCACATTCACCCCACCCCGCACCCAGTTTTTGCATTTCTATCTTTCTAATGGTCCACATAATGTGTATATTTGTTTACTCGTACACCAATTTGCCCACATTCGTTCATATTGATAAACATTATAAAAAAATAAATAGGAAATAATAATAATAAAAAATAATCGTATAGGATCTGAAATAAAAACATAAAATTAAATAAGATTTGTTTCCAAGTTATATAAAAAAAGCCACTTCAACCACTTTATTTGTAAACACACCTGTTTTGTTATGAATCCATCGGTAATGTTATTATTTAGACACCTGTTAATTAAATTTTAATATAATATAATAATATTTGTTATAACCTATTAGTGGGTTTTAAAATTAAAAAAACCAATTAATAAATAAAAGATAATTGAAAAAAATGTAAACAAACTTTTTTATTGAGATTTTCATCTATAAATAATTACTTTAATTAAGAAAAGATCAATTAAGATGAATTTTTTCGTGGTCCTGACCTAGTCAGATCGTTTTCTCATCCTCAAAACATTTTAGAGTTGGTTTCATCAAAATCGGTAGAGCCGTTTTCAAAATAGAACAAACATAGAAATCTATATAATAAAAATGAATTTCTGTTTCTTTGTAAGCGCAGATCTCTCAAATGCCTTGACCGATTTCGCTAATTTTTTTTTAAATGTTCGTAATAGTCCAATTCAGGTTAATACGTAAAAGAAAATTGGAAAATTTGCCCGGAAAATTGGAAAATTCAGGGAAAACTAAAAAAAAAATCAGGTTAGCCAACTTAGCTTGCCAGACAATAAAAGAACTAAACGAGCAAATAGTTCTAAACACATTATCGTTGAAGAAGAATTTAATAATGCAACAAAGATTTAAAAAAAACTATCTATTTTTTTAAAGTACATTTAAAAACAAAAATTAAAAAAATAAACTGCAACCGATCGCTAAACTTTATCCAAATTCATTTGAAATGATAATATGTTTATTTCTTTATTATTAATCAGATATCACTTGCAATTTGCAATTCATGTTGACTTTAATTCAAAAATAATGATCGATTCTCTTTTAACAGTCGAGGAATAACCATTCTACATTCGATTTTTGACGTTTCGGTTTTTATTGGTAGCCATTGCTGAAGAGATGGAGGAATCGACTTAAAATCAAAAATAACGATCGATTCTTATCTAATACTAGAAGAATAACCTTATTGCATTCCATTTTTTATGTTTTGACTTTGACTATTAATGGCAACCTCTACTGAAAACGTGGAAGAATCGACTTAAAATCAATAAGACTAAATTCTTTTATGATAAACAACTCAAGCTTGAGAATAAGAGCATTTTTTATTAATAGATTGTATATACTTTTGTGTCTAGCAAAATGAATAATAATTGTAATTTTCAAGTCTTCTTATCTATAATAATACCTCCATATAAGCGGGCCTTGAGCTAGTATATAAATAAATATATGTATATACAATTTCTGCTAGTTTAATAAGAGTAAATAGTTAGATACATGTCACGCCCAGGCTTGGGCCCCTGCAGAGCAAGGGGTGCACTTGGACCCCTCTTACGGGGGCCATTCTCTACATCCCTTGTTGAATTTATTTTTCTTGTTGAGGTGTCTTGCAAAAATTTTTAAGCGGTTATTATAGTCTAGTCTAGGGCTTCTTAAACTATGGTTCGCGAAACTGAATTTTGGTCTAGCGAAACATAGGGCAAGTATGACTTCTCTGTCTGTCAAAATGGGGGGTTCCAATCATAAAAGTTTAAGAAGCCCTGGTCTAGTCTCCCCCCCCCCCCCAACCCAACTAGGCCTTTTCTCCGATTTTGAGACAGATGTTTCAATATCTTCCACTCTATTCTGAAGTAATTGTAATGGGTGACTTCAACACGGATTTCGCTCCAGACTTACCTGTCAAGATTTATTTGAAGAATCTTTTTGATTCGTTAAATGTTGAGGTTTTACCTGTGCAGTGGCGGATTTAGGCCTAGGCCAGCGAGGCCTGGGCCTACCACTGTATATGTAACTTGCCAGTGGACTTTGGATTTCAACAGGCATTATATAATCTTAACGCAGAGGAATAGGCTCTGTTCCGCATCCTCCCCCTCACCCCAGTAAAAACAATCTTGCTCAATCATAGAGGAATTGTCCCAAATTAGTTGAATGGTAAGCTCAACACAGTAGATTCAGAATTTGCTGTTCTGAATAAATATTAATGTTCATAAATTCTAGATTTTAAATACGATTTTGTCTGTGACAATCTAAGCAATCCATTTTGTAAACTAAATTATTTTGTTTTAAGATTCGATTTGAAAAATTCTTTTTTTAGGCCTATTTTTTGAGGATGTTCTATTTTCTTGAAATGTTTTTTTTTTCTTAAGAATGAACATAACACAGTCATTAAAAATAAAATAAAAAATACATTAATAGTTATATAAGTATGTATAGCTGGTTTAAAAGTTGACGGGAATATTACTAATAATAATATTCCCTTGATATATTCGGATAAGCCTTTTATGTATGGGAAAAAGATGTTTCTGAAATATTCGTTATTATTGTCAAAAATTATAAATAAATCAATTCTCATTAAAATTAATACTAAAATAAGCTGACGTGTTCGGATGTGGCCATCCACTTGACTTTACCATATATAGGTACAACCTGGCCCCTAAAATTATTTATAATCATGTAGGGGGGGAGTTAGTTTGTGCATTTTTAGATTTCTGGGGTCCCACTGATTAAGTATACAAAATTTGGTTGAGTTTGCTCAAATGGCCTAGATTTTTAATTTTTAACCCCCCTCCACCCCCCTTAATTTCGTTTTGATATTCACACTAATTTTTGAACTAGCTCGTCCACAAAATTTGGTAACGCACAGACTAACTAACAGACCATTTGATAAAACAATTATTATCTCGAAAAAAATAATTTTTTCGATGTTCACTTATTTGGGCTTTTTTGTAAATTCAAACTTGGCACACAAATGCATTTTATACAATCAATCATGGGTATCTACATAAATTACCAACTATGTTCAAGAGGGTTCAATATTAATTTATTTCACACTATGAAATGTGTAGGTGTGAACGATAATATATCGTCGCCTTAGAGTGTACCATATATGGTCTGAAAACGAATACGAGGTGGACCATATTCGAAACATGTAGCCAAGCATGTATTAAAATAAATTAGGGTGTATAAAAAATCATTTTAAATAAATCTCGTGAGTTTAATACACTCTAAGGCGACGATATCTTAAAATTTTGAGTGTATTACATGGCGATTCCGTTCGCTCGGCGTTTAAATTTACTTAATGACTAATGAGTCTAATTCAAAAATAAACCCTCGATATACGGACCAGAGGGTTCCGTATTGCATTTCTGTTCAATCTAAAATTTATTTATTTTTGTTATTTATGCCCAAAGGCATCTGAAAAATGGAAAGAAAATTTTGAGGTGAATTAAATTTTCAAACATGCCGGAGAGTAAGATTTGTTTAATATTAAAGATAAATAATCATACAATTGTCACAAGGGGAAAAGTTCAAATATATATATATGTAGTTTCAGGGATAGAATTATTTCCTTACTAGACTCATGGGTTGAATTTAAATGACTGTAGGGCGTCAGAGATCAGATTTAAATGTTTCATTTCCGATGAGTTGGTGCCTTGTAATTAGTTGGGCGACCTTCAAAATGTCTTTGTCATTTCTGATATTACATTAATTAATTTATTCCTATTAATATGTAGAGAGAAAGAGTAATAGATTAAAACATCTAGGTGTGGATTTTCAAATGTTTATTGAGATTACCCTTGCGTGAAAAACGCTTACCACAGTGATTACAGACAAAAGGCTTTTCGCCTGTATGAATTAATAAGTGACTTTTGAGATTATTCTTGTGTGAAAAACGCTTATCACAGTGATCACAGACGAGAGACTTTTCGCCTGTATGAACCAATAAGTGAATTTTGAGATTACCCTTTATTGAAAAACGCTTACCGCAGTGATCACAGAGGAATGATTTTTCTTCAGAGTGATTCAACAGATGTCTGTTAATATTATTTTGACATGAGATATTTTTGTTATAATCATCACTTCTGTTTTGTTTGCTATTAGAATGCGTTCCCAAACTTTGATTAGATTGTTTTGATTTCAATTTTTCTGGATCGTTATTTAAGGGTTGGGGGAAAAGACCCGAAATCGAGAAAGTTGGTACAAGGAGCATTCATAGAAATGATAATGCGAGCCTCAAGAAACACACCAGATTATTTATGGAGAAGAGATATGGAGAGTGTAAAGATGGCAAGCGCGGAACTAAAACAAATGTTCAAGTTCATTGAGAGAATGGAACCGGAAAGGTGGGAGAAAACTTGTTGGAACGAGATAAAGAGAGGTGGGTTCAAAATATTAAAAAGAAACGGACGAAATTGGGAAGAGATTGGAGAGGAATAAAGACAAACGAAAAAGAAGGTGAAATGATCCAAGAAATGAAAAATCTTATTACTATAGATGAGACAAATCAGAGGAAAAAAGGAACAATTATAAACAGAGTGTTAAAACATGCGATCAATTGCGACGTTTCGCAATAAAACTAAAAAAGTTGAGAATGAAGGGAATTTAAGGTATTTTAAAATCCCATATATAAAGGGCTTGTCAGAAGCTATTTCTATGTTTAAAAAAAACACATATAAGACCTGCGTTCTACAACATAAAAACTATTGGCCAAGTATATACTAAATTAAAAAGATAAAGAGAATCAAAGAAATGTTCAGATTTGGTATATAAAGTGTTCAATGTAGTTGTAGAAAAAGTCTATATTGGGCAAACAAAACAAAAGTTGGAAACAGGAATTTCCATACAGAAAAAGGATTGTGAAGAACGAATGAGATAAGGTGGGAAAAACAGCGTTAGCTACCCATCTATAGCAAATAATATGCAGGAATACGTTGAAATTGCTTAAATGAATTTTTTATACACTAAATAATTAAAATTGAAGACAAAAAAGCTATATATTTGAAGGAGTGCTATGAAAGAAATAAAATGATAAAGTAAGCTATGGACACCCCACTTGTGTCAAGTATGTACTTTTATTGAGTAAAAAATTTCACAAAATCTTTATAAAGAAATATTAAAGGTTCACTTGAATAAAATCAACATAATAAATATTGTATAAATTAGAATTGATAGATTGTCGAGTGATGCCCTCTAAGGGAATAAAAGAGAAACTGGCTAGATCAGCTCTCGTTGGCAAGTGCGAGTCATTCTCGCTTCTCGCCTCGTTGTTGATAGTTGAAAGTTGATGTATGACTGCACCAGCAGATTGATTTGATTATAGTTGAATTGAGTGGAGGAGGAGAATCGTAAATTGAATATTGAATTGAAGTTTGTTGTTGATAGTTGAGAAATTGAAAATTGTGAATTGATTAAAATTACTCTTAACCTTTTAATTGAATTTGGAGAAGAAACTTAAACTTGGAATCATATCATATCATATCATAGGAGAAAAACCTAGTGAATCGAATTGCCACAAGACGTCTGCATTCGCCACGCCAACGCCATTTATGTTATATCTCATTCGTATGTACAAAAAACATTATTTCTATCATTAAAACCATTGTTAATATACATATAAAAAATCTTTGCCTTTTATTCATTGAAGAAGGAGAAATACACCTTCCTTTATCTTAATTAAAGAAATACAGTCCACTCCATTAATTAAACCAGGATCTTCTAGCCACAGCTGTCAGCCCAGCAAGAAGATTACTTTGGTATTTATTCTCAGTTCATTTTCATATGATCAGGGAAGTTGCAAAATTATACAAATATTATAATGTTTCAAAAAATGTGATCGATAGTTTTATTTAACAGACAAGATTGTATTGTATTGGTTTTATTTTTTAAATTAACAAGCTTTTCTTATTGATGTACAAATAATAAAAGCTAATAAAATAATGCAAACATTCTGATCATTACACTAATTTATACACTTTCACACACACATAAAGAAATAATTAACAAAGGATCATGAAAATAAATTAAAATCTGATTGTAATGTGAATAATTTATATAATAATAAAACGTTTCACCTAGAACCAACACCTAACTCCTTAAAAGTTATGAATAATTTATGTTTACAAGTATTTATCTAAATTATCTTCAAGTTATTATGTCTATGGTCACTTAAAATTGGTTATACGTTGAAGAGGAACAGTCCCTACAGACTTAATGGGGGCAAATTTGAAATAACTTAAAACCCCCACTATTATTTTGAAAAAAAAAAAAATTGTAAACTTTTCGGCATTTTCGAGTAGAGTACCTCTATAGTAATGTAATCAAGTCAAAGTACACCTGAATAATAAGAAAAATAAGTGGATTGTTGTTTATGAGCTATGTTTACAACGTCCAACACTAGACTATTGTCGTTGAGGCCTATTTTTGTTTTCTTTGAATTTAAATTAGTGTCCCCCTGTTTTATTTCTTCTTTCTTTTCAATCTTCCTCCAAAAGTTACTTTTAAAACATCTGTATTTGGCGAGAAATATGCAATATCATTCAAATATGCAATTTTATGCAAAATTTTTCTTCAAATATGCAAAAATATGCAGTATAAAATTTAAGCCACAGTATACTAGATTCATGATTCGGATTGATGATTGATCCCCTGGGTCGTATGTGGCGGCAAACAAAATATGCAATTGCATAGGAATCCGTCGCTAATAATAATGAGTCTAATTCAAAAATAAACCCTCGATATATGGAACAGAGGGTTCCGTATTTTGCATTTTTGTTCAATCAAAAATTTATCTTTTTTATTTATGCCAAAAAGATATGAAAAATGGAAAGAAAAAAATTAGAGGTGAAATAAATCTTCAAACATGCCGGAGAAAGGGAAGAGTTCAAATATATATATGTAGTTTCAGGGATAGAATTATTTCCTTACTAGACTCATGGGTTGAATTTAAATGACTGTAGGGCGTCAGAGATCAGATTTAAATGTTTCATTTCCGATGAGTTGGTGCCTTGTAATTAGTTGGGGGACCTTCAAAATGTCTTTGTCATTTCTGATATTACATTAATTAATTTATTCCTATTAATATGTAGAGAAAAACTCTGTTTTGATTCAAAGAGTAATAGATTAAAACATCTAGGTGTGGATTTTCAAATGGTTTTTGAGATAAGCCTTTAGTGAAAAACGCTTATGGCAGTGATCACAGACAAAAGGCTTTTCTCCTGTATGAACCAATAAATGAGTATTGAGATGACTCTTTTGTGAAAAACGCATACTGCAGTGATCACAGACAAAAGGCTTTTCTCCTGTATGAACCAATAAATGACTATTGAGATGACTCTTTTGTGAAAAACGCATACTGCAGTGATCACAGACAAAAGGCTTTTCACCTGTATGAACCAATAAATGACTTTTGAGATTATTCATGGCTTGAAAAACGCTTACCGCAGTGATCACAGACGAAAGGCTTTTCTCCTGTATGAACCAATAAATGACTTTTGAGATGACTCTTTAGTGAAAAATGCTTACCGCAGTGATCACAGACAAAAGGCTTTTCACCTATATGAACCAATAAATGTTTTTTGAGATTACTCTTCAGTGAAAAACCTTTATTGCAGTGATCACAGACAAAAGGCTTTTCTCCTGTATGAACCAATAAATGACTTTTGAGATGACTCTTGTGTGAAAAACGCATACTGCAGTGATCACAGACAAAAGGCTTTTCTCCTGTATGAACCAATAAATGTTTTTTGAGATCACCTTTTCGCGAGAAACGGTTATCACATTGATCACATACGAAAGGCTTTTCGCCTGTATGAATTAATAAATGGCTTTTGAGTTGACCTTTTAGCGAGAAACGGATATCACATTGATCACAGGCGAAAGGCTTTTCGCCCGTGTGAATTAATAAATGGTCATTGAGTTCACCTTTTCGAAAGAAACGCTTATCACAGTGATCACAGGCGAAAGGCTTTTCGCCCGTGTGAATTATTAAATGCCTTTTGAGTTGATCTTTTCGCGAGAAACGCTTATCACATTGATCACAGGCGAAAGGCTTTTCGCCCTTGTGAGTTAATAAATGGCGTTTGAAATTACCTTTTAGCGAGAAACGCTTATCACATTGATAACAGACGAAAGACTTTTCTTCCGTATGAATTAATAAATGGTCATTGAGTTCACCTTTTCGAAAGAAACGCTTATCACATTGATCACAGGCGATAGGCTTTTTCCCCTCTATGAATAAGTAAATGCTTTTTGAGATTAATCTTTTTTGAGAAAGCCTTCTCGCATTGTTTACAGACGATAGACTGTTTTCCTGTATGTTTTTATTAGAATGAGTTCCCAAGCATTGGTTGGTTTGTTTTGATTTCAATTTTTCGGGATCGTTATGACAGGATAACGACGGTTTTACTTCATGATAAGGATTATGAGCGATTACTTTGGAAGCCATCTCCTTATGCGTAGTCATGTTAATAAGAGGTTCCGGTTTGGTTTCAACAGTGTAATTCTGATCGTTTACATGACTTGTGAAGAGTACTTCTTCCGAGTGGCCTTCCAATATATGTCTTTCGAAATCAGACAATGATAGGAATCCAGAGAGAAACATTCCTCACAGAAATAGTCTTCAGTAGTTTCAGTAGTTTTGTCTGGAAAAAAATAAATATATTGACAAGATTAAATTAGAGAAAAAATTATAATAAAGCAGAAAATCAATTGTAATTTTCTGCTATTGTCAATTGTGAAATCATTTTAATATATTGTTAGATGGGTGTATATACACGTCGTTGCATCATCGTCTGGATCGGTAATTGCTGTATACCCGCGCGTACTGCTTTGAAGATTCGGCTTCGTTATAAGATGTTGTTTCAACACGATTAACGCCTTTAAGCCAACGTTCCATTTTCTTTATTAATAATGTTACATGCCAGGATGCGGCCTAAAATAATGCACGATCGTTATTGCGTAGAAGAGTTAGTCCAAAGAAGAAATGTACAAAACTGATACAATCAGAATACAGCAGTAGAGCAATAAACACTTTGTTTCTAGCAGGTAGGTACTTATCGCTCCGAACGCCAATCGTCACCGACTGAGTGTCGAGGCGCGATCGTCGCTTTTATAGTCCTAGGCTCGATCTCGAACATTCAAAATACTTGAGTCGGTGCTCTTGATAAAAAAAAGCTGAAATAAAAATAGAAATACAAAATGCGGTGTAAACAATCTCGATGAAGTAGAAGTTGTGAGCCGAAAGTCGCTTGTTCACAACTATATCGTCTAATCTCTGAGGCGGCTTTATCAAAAGGATCATGAGCTCACTAGTAGATATCGGCGGAGGCGGCATAGTAAAATTGTAATACGGTACTGCCACCCATTGGTTGTGATTCTTTTGAAGTAGCCAAACGACGCCTTCGGCAAGGCAGTGGTAGTCGACCTGAGCGGCAGTCCGTTTGTGTCGGCTTAAAGTATGCCAATCATTTGAATGATCAAAGTGTACTGTGGTGGTGGCGATTCAAGTTTGGCTGCGCCTCGTGAATCGTGATACGCTGCGTCAAAACGGTCGACCAGAGAGGTGTTTTGAATTTTTTGCTAAATTTTGCGGAACTCTATTAGATATCACGGAACCCTAGGTTCCGCGGAACACACTTTGAGTATGGCCGCATTACTCCAACCCAGCCCCCCCCCCCCCCCCGAGAAGATGCACCCTGAGTGAGCGATGAAAAGATGATGTTGAAAGCGATGTTCGGATATTTAATGCCAATGTTAACGGAATAATTTTAGTTTCGGTGTCGGAATTAATATGCCTAATTAGGGCTATAAGATCTGAGGGGATGTTAAGAAGGAATTATAAAAATGATAAATATGCAAAGAGGATAATTATTTGAGCCCTGAAGAAGTCAACAAAGTTGATGAAACGTTGGCAATAGAATATAAATTATTTGCATAAAAAATATATTCCTTATTTCCTGATAACAACTTTAATAATTTAATCGATGGACATAAATAATCAAAATAAAATAATTAATATATAATAGAATCATAATAATATATATTATATTAAATATAACGGGTTCAAGATAATAATAATCTGCATAAGATTCTGAAAATTTGAGGTGGTAATAAACTTTCTCTACTTACTGGTTTAATTTAAACAATTTAAGAACATCAACAATGTTCAATTTAGATAACAATTATTTTATTTAATAAATAAAACAAAACCTATTATTTATATTCCATGACATATGTAAACTAACCTGTATAAGTTGAAATTTCTGTTCAGACATAATTAATATATTCTGATCAATTTCAAATTATTAATCACTAAAAGATTATAATATAGAATGGAATAAAAGTCTTTTAATTTAATAAAACTATATATTTTAATGTGTATATAAAAATAATATATTTTTATGATTTCAGATGATGAAAAGAAAGCAATAATAATCCCGCCGATGTTTCAGGTCAGAGGGCCCTCAATGAAAAACTTCCCGTCCTCTCTTAAATATAAATCATTTTTAAACATATATGTATTGTTCTCTTCTGTGTTGGCGATTTGAAATTATCTAGGTATCATAAAATAAATTACTGAATCATAATAAAATATTTTTGTTATCTTCTAAAATAAAATTTTAGAATCAGGAAGCCTATCTTTCAGTTTTTTTAATATTTCCTAGTAGTGTCTTTTGCTAGCCTCCGCTAACCCCTATCCCCCCACTAACCCCCTATCCAGCACTGACCTACTTTCCCCTAGACCAGTGGTTCCCAACCTTGTGTGGCCCATCGCCCCTTTTTGGAGGTTGACTAACACCTATCGCCCCCTTTTCATTTTCATTGTATGCCTAATTTTAATTTGGAAGTAAAGTGTAAATAATAAAGCGGTTGTGTTATTTTAAACAATTTTATTACCGTATATAAAAAAAAAACCAAAGCAGTTTTTATTCGTTCACTCTTAAATAAAATAGAAAAAAATTAAAATGTACATTTTTAAACAGAAGAACTAAGAAGTCAAATAATTATTGTAACTAAGATCATTGACGTACATTTTAAAAAACAGGAGTACATCTTTTCATTTTTAAATTGGAATCTGGAAAAAATTAAGAAAGTTGACAGTTAAAATTTAAAAAAATTAAATGAAAGTTTGAAAACTTTGTTATTGTTTTATTTTACCTTTTCAATGGCTGGTTGTGCTTGGTGGATTTTAGTTAAAACTTCAATATCCGGCTTTATGTTCGTCAAGTTCAGGCGCAAGTCTCCTTTTGAAGACAAATATCCAACTTATTTCTTTGTTTTGTGAGGAGCTGGACAACAGAACTAAATCCTTTTTCAACTAAATATGTTGACGGGAACGAGATGAGAAGTGGTTCAATTTCTCTCCATAGATGTGGATAAGTGTCTTTAAGCTTCACCCAGGCTAACTCATAACCGCTCTGCTTGAAAATGATTTCGCCTCACAGTCATACTTCAGATCTAGAAACTCCGTCTGCAAAGAGTTATCAAGCTTATCCACAGCTTCAAACGAGAATGGATCTAGAATGCAATCAGGAATTTGTAACTTGATCAAATCTACAAATCTTGATTCCATTTCAGTTTTAACTGCTCAAGGGGATCCAGTAAAATTAGGATTTTGTCTTCTGGGAGTTCAGTAGTTATCTGACACTGAGCACTTTTAAAGGGTCGGAAACTGAATCAGCTCTTTTGACAATATTTACCATGTGAATATCAAACTTGGCGATGAATGATGAAATAATTCCTTTGGTCTGATAAGGTTCATATTGTTTCCTTGAAGCCTCATATTGACCCAGGTTGGAATCCAGTGCCTAGACCCACCTCCGATCATCATATACACACCGCCAAGCGTATTCATGTCCTCTGGACTCTCTCTCTACTTCTCTTAAATCTGATCTCTCTCCAAACCCCATAAATCCAGATGGAGGATTAAAATTTGTGGACCTCCACCATTTAGAACTTACATATATAGAGTATAGTATGTCAATAGATTTCACTTTCGTCGGGCATGGATTCTAAGAACATATTTTTTTTTATTTAATTCTCAATCCAAATAAAAAACGACCTTTTTATCAGAATTTTAAATTAAAAATAATATTATTATATCGGTTTTAATTGCAGCAAAAAGTTACCGAGCATCGCTCGGTGATCCAGGTACTTTTTATTAATGAAAACACTAACAAATAAATAAAAAAGTCGTTCTATTTTGGTCTAACTACTATATATATTTATTAGTGTTTTGATAAATAAATATATATAAGAAGTGCATTATATATGGTTTATGTCAAATTTTTTAATAAACATATATAAATAAACATTCTCGAATATGAAAGTACCTGGAAAACTGAGCTTCGTTGGGTAATTCGTTTATTTTTTATATAATAATCAACCACTTGTTTTGTTTTGATTCAACCACATATTTCAATTTTTATTCAATCACCTCTGTTAATAATTAGTTAATTGAAAAACCTTTTCAAAAGATTTTTCTCAAATTAGACACATGTTTATATAATATACCAATATTTTGAAATAAATTCTTGATTTTATTTTTTATACTATATACCTACCAGGGGTTCTCAAACTTTTCCGAGTCGCGGCGCACTTTTTCAATTATAATTTTTCCATGTAAAAGTATGTCTAATCGTATTTAAGAGATAAAAATAAATAAATTTTCATCTTCTGAATTTTTTATCTAGTTACACCAAATGTCTTGCTTCAATATTAATTATGAAACTTCGCGGCGCACCTGTGAAGAAACTGAAGGTCCCTGGGGCGCCGCGGCGCACATTTTGAGAACCTATATGCTATATACAGTTCTTCATAAAACTCTACATCCCTTGTTGAATTTATTTTTTTGTTGAGGTGTCTTGCAAAAAATTTTAAGCGTCTATTATAGTCTAGTCCAGGGCTTCTAAAACTGAAACCGAGGGGTGAACCGCGATTGAAATTAGGTGTTCACCGTCTTTGGAATTATTTGGAATTCATTAGATAATCTATTGTTTTCTACTTGGAAATGAAAGTGGAAGTAGGTGTACACAATTTTAGGTTGCGGTTCACCCCTCGAGCGAAACATAGGGCAACAATGACTTCTGTCAAACAGTCAAAATGGGGTTGCCAATCAAAAAAGTTTAAGAACCCCGGGTCTAGTCTACCCCCCCCCCCCAACTAGGCTTTTCTCCGATCTTGAGACAGATGTTTCAATATCTTCCACTCTATTCTGACGTAATTGTAATGGGTGACGCCACTTCACCCCACCTCCAGTACCCTCCCCCAACACCCCCCCTCTACTCCACCCGCCTGATACCCGACTGCACCCCCGCCCAGGCCCTAGCACCCAGTTTTTGCATTTCTAGCCTTCAGTGTCCCACAGATTATGTGTATATAGGTAAGTATATAAATAAATACGGTATAATTATTTTTTTTTAATTAAATAACAATTTTTGAGTTCATCAATTAAATTGTCAAATTAATATTTCTGGGACTTAAAACTCGATTTTTAATCAATAAAATTGGACAATTTTTAATATTGAATAATACTATATATATATTTGTCTAGATTAATTTGTAACAACGCTTAGCTTCCTTTTTCCGCCACTAGATGTCCCGGCGATCAATTTCAAACAAGATCGAATATGGCCCGGTGAAATTAAAAACTTTATATCGAAATTGAAATCACAGATACATGAAATATACTCTAATCAAAAGAGAGTAAATTTTTCTGATTAATCGTTTGGTTAATTATATCCATAATTTAATTAGTTTTATATTAAATAAGACGTACACGTTTCGTCATTTTATTTGTGACTTTCTCAGCAACTTAATTCTCAAATCAATTTCCGATAATTATGTGAAATATTCTATCTAAAAAAATTGGAAAAGAAGAAAAAAGAATGTTTCTCATAATGATATTGGACAATTGAGTTGAGAAATAAGTCGCTGAGAAAGTCAAAAATAAAATGACGAAACATACGTCTTATACCAGCGGTTGCCAAAGTGGTGGTCCGCGAGAAAATTTCGCTGGTCCGCAGAAAAATGTGGAATATACTTACTCATCATGTTAAGTTATGTTATGCATTTCTTTAGTAATGCAAAAGGTAATGAGAACGATAATAATAACATTAATAATACTTCACCTAACCGTGAACTGATCAATAAATCAGACCCTCCACAGTCTTCATCAGGCACCATTAGGAAACACGTTGGAACGGGAGGTGGAGAGAAGAAAAAACACAAAGTATCAAGAAAATATCATTCCTACTACTTAAAATTTGGATTCATTGAAGAACCTGACAGTGAGCTGGATCCACGGCCTCTCTGTGTTGTATGTTCTGAAAGCCTATCTAACGATGCATTAAAACCTTCAAAACTTGAAAGACACTTGAATTCAAAACACACCGGATTTAGCAAAAAAACCGCTAGAATATTTTAAAAGAATGCATGAAAATATGCAAAAGCAAGTTATTGCTTTAAGAAAAATGACCATGGAAGATAAATCATTACTAAAGGCTTCCTATCTCATAGCAAATCAGATCGCGAAATGCAAAAAGCCGTACACGATTGGAGAAGAATTAATTAAGCCATGCATGTTAAAAGCCTGTGAACAGATTTTGGGAATGCAGGCTGCTATGTCTAATAATACTATCAAGCGCAGAATCGAAGATATGGCCGAAGACATTGAAAATCAGATAATAAAAATGGTGAAAAATTCTTCATTTTATTCAATCCAACTTGACGAATCTACGGACATTACAAACAAAGCACTTTTTTTTGTTTTGTGAGGGTTGAGTGTGAAGGAGAGTTACATGAAGAACTACTTTGTTCGCTTAATTTGCCGGGTAGAACAACCAGCTCTGAGATTTTTGAAGCACTTAATAGTTATTTCCGGGAACATGAAATTGATTGGAAAAAATGTATTGGGATCTGCACAGATGGTGCCGCAAATATGACTGGACATCTTTCAGGAATTGTTGTAAAGGTGAAGAATGTTGGTCACCCAGACATTTTATCTACACACTGCATTATACATCGAGAACAACTTGCAGCGAAAAAAATGTCCCCAGAACTACACGAAGTATTATCAAATGTCATTGAAATTATAAAGGAAATTCGACACAAAGCACTCAATTCTCGAATATTTGAGGCACTTTGCGAAGAAATGGGTTCCGAGTATACTCATCATCTTCGTCATGCTGAGGTGAGATGGCTGTCGAGGGGCAAAATATTGACCCGACTATTCGCCTTGCGGGAAGAAGTCAAATTATTTTTCCAGCAGCAAAATAATCCGAAATTGCAAAAATGCTTGTCCGACAATGAATGGCTAGCAAAGCTTGCATACCTGGCAGATATTTTTTCCCTGTTAAATGAACTAAACACAACTTAAGGACGTGTTCACACTACGAAGTAAAATGGATGCGTTTCAAAAGAAAATATTACTGTGGCAAACGCGGTTGGTTGAAGTCGATCTGCAAATGTTTTCTAATTTTGATGAATACATGAAGGAGAATGATGTTAACCAGCAAGTGGTAACCCTAGTTAAAAAGCACTTGGAATCACTTACAGAATCTTTTGCTCGTTATTACCCAAAGAATGAAGATCCCAGACATGGTAATATGTGGATAATAGATCCGTTTGCAGCGAACATTCAGGATAGTAAGTTAAGCATGCATCTAAAAGAAAGCCTCATCGACCTATCGTCCGACGAAACTCTCAAATTTAAATTTCATTCATCCTTATCAAGACCTCAGTTTTGGCTTTCCATAAAAAGTGAATACCCTTTGCTTAGTGAACAGGCGATGAAAATTCTGATTCAATTCTCCACAACTTATTTATGTGAAAAGGCCTTTTCATCTGTCACAGTCATCAAAACACGGTACCGATCTCGGCTTGAAATAAATGCAGTTCTCCGTCTTGCAGTAACAACATTGGATCCAAATATCCATAATCTTATTTCAAGTAAGCAGGAACATCCATCACACTAGGAATGTATAACGCTAAAAGTTTGATATATTTAAACCATCTTTTAATTGTTTTGTTTGTACAATTTTTGTTTATTTTATTATGGTTTATTAATAAAGCTTTCATAACTTGGTTACTATTAATAGTTTCATTTTATTAACTAGGTACATTTTATGTGTTTTTTGATCACAATTTTTTTTTATAAATATATTTAACACTTAAAAAATACTATTAGTGGTCCGCGGGATTTAAATTATGAATTAACTGGTCCGTGAGGTCAAAAAGTTTGGCGACCGCTGTCTTATACTAATAAATACTTATATAAATAATGGCGTTGTAGATTTTAATTTTAAGTTTTCTTGAGAGATTTTTAATTTTGAGCAGGCTATTTACAATTATTTACAATTAATATTGTAAGGGGGTGAACCAACCTCCTTGATAGACCTTAAATATTAATTGTAGAATAATTTGTGTTAATATATTTCTTGCTTGAAATGATCGCATGGTAGATTCAAGGTTGCTTACTAGGGGATAAAACTGCTTGCGTGTGCACGCTGGAGAGAGAAGGGTGGCTGTCACGGACTCGGAGGAAGGCCTCTGTGGCGTGTGGAGGTGGATGGGAGACCGTGGGGCCCGAGCAAATTTGGTGTAGAGGGATGATTGGTGGTTCTTTTATGTAGAATTAGTTTCAATAAAGCCTAATTTATTGTTGTTGATCTTGTTCATTCTAACTACCTTCGTGACTTTGAGATTGAACGCGTATTAACGGATATTTCAGGTTGTCTCCAAAGTAAAGGCCGTGACAGTTGACAATTGTTAAGTTACCATATAGTAATCTGGGCGGGGCGGGAATGGATGTCCAGATTGAGTCATTGAGGGCAGGTCAAAAGCAGGAGTCTGAAGGGGTAGTAAGTTAGACCAGCCTTATACTATTGATTAATAATATGCAATTCATTTAAAGATGTTTGAAACACAAAACACAATATTTAGTAGAACTCAGACACAGTTATTGTAAATTTAGAGGCCCTTGACAGTCCCTTAATGATCGTATAGGGAAGGGGGTAGGTCAGGAAAAGTCAGCTCGTAATAAATAAAAAAATATATATATTTAAAAAAAAAGAATTATAAAAATTATAAATTGATAAACAAATTTCTTTAGGTTAGTAATTATGATATTTAGTGATTATTATGATAAACAAATTTCTTAGGTTACTAATTATATATTTAGGGGTTATTATGATAAACAAATTTCTTTGGTTATTAATTATAATATTTAGTGATTATTATGATAAACAAATTTCTTAGGTTACTAATTATATATTTAGGGATTATTATGATAAACAAAATCTTAGGTTATTAATTATAATATTAATTGATTATTAATGTCACTCACAGAAATGGATGGCCATCCTTACACGTTCTCACCATCGACACTACCCTTAGCTCTCCCCTTATCTCTCAATCTCTCCCCCGCTTGTTCTCTGCCCCTTTCACCCTTCAATCTCAATAATCATTCACCCTCGTTCTCGTCACCTTCAAGGTTCGGCTCACTGTCCTTCCGTTCCACGCGCCCGACGGCTTCTCCGGCCCTTCTCTCGTCTTCTCCCCCCAGCCCCTCTCCTCTCTCGGGTGCTGACTAGCTCACTTATACAGCCACAAAACGGGTGCGGCGATCGTCGCCTTTTTTGGCTTTTCCGTCGATTCGCTCTTCGGGCACCTTCCCCGGACCCTCGTGGTTATGCTCCTCGGGCACGTTCCCGGTACGCTAACTCTCGCTCTTCGGGCACCTTCCCCGGACCCTCGTGGTTGCGCTCCTCGGGCACTTTCCCGGTACGCTCACTCTCGCTCTTCTGGACAACTTCCCCGGACCCTCGTGGTTGCGCTCCTCGGGCACTTTCCCGGTACGCTAACTCTCGCTCTTCGGGCACCTTCCCCGGACCCTCGTGGTTGTGCTCCTCGGGCACTTTCCCGGTACGCTAACTCTCGCTCTTCGGGCGCCTTCCCCGGACCCTCGTGGTTATGCTCCTCGGGCACTTTCGCGGTACGCTAACTCTCGCTCTTCGGGCACCTTCCCCGGACCCTCGTGGTTATGCTCCTCGGGCACTTTCCCGGTACGCTAACTCTCGCTCTTCGGGCACCTTCCCCGGTCCCTCGTGGTTGCGCTCCTCGGGCACTTTCCCGGTACGCTCACTCTCGCTCTTCTGGACAACTTCCCCGGACCCTCGTGGTTGCGCTCCTCGGGCACTTTCCCGGTACGCTCACTCTCGCTCTTCGGGTCAACTTCCCCGGACCCTCGTGGTTGCGCTCCTCAGGCACTTTCCCGGTACGCTCACTCTCGCTCTTCGGGTCAACTTCCCCGGACCCTCGCTGATTACTCTTCAGCTGGCTAGCGGGCGACTTCCCCCAAAAAACACGGATATCACCCCGCAGGGGCGGCCTGTGGGCCGCCCAGCCACTCCCTCTCACTCCCTTATCGCAACTCGCTCAGGACGCCGTCGGGGACGCGTCCCCCGACACTCATACCCTCCTCTTTTTTTCACACCGACAGCCGCCTCTTCTCCCCGTCCCTTCCCCGTCCGCCTAAGGGTAGCTCTTTCCTTGTCTCACTCCCTGGCTCCGTACTCTTAATTTCTAGATTATAGAAGTGTACAGGCGTCTGTTTGTCTCGTTGCAGACTCAGCGATTCACTGAGCCTACTACCTGTTCCAACAAACTTCGCCTTAATACACTAACTAAATAATAATATAACTAAATTAATTAATAATAATAATACTAAATTAATTTTAAGGGTGGTAACCCTTACCCCTTACGGGTTTGTCTCTAGTGCACCGCCACCATTTACATTATAATTCGCAGGATATAATTTCTGGGAAACTAAATATGAATTTTAGGCCCTTTCGTTATTTATTACTAATTTTTTTTGGTGGGAGCAATTTGATTATCTTGGAAATTCCGGGGAGGTCTACTTCTACTAATCTGCATTACAGCAGGCGAGTGCGAAATTTTTGTAATAGATAACTCATTAGAGGTGTAGACGGCATCTTTTGAGATTGGGTAAATCCCGACACAAACAATGGAGAAGAAATTCCAAACTAAAATATTAACATGTATGGATTATCAGTTATTATAGTCATTTCATTTCTTTTTTCGTAATACAGATTTTTAATAGATTTATGTTTTAAATTATAAAATCATTCGCGTACCGGTAGTTGCGAACAATGGAAGGAATATTTATTTAATTTATTATAACATATAATCAATAATTGTATTTTTATACACTTCCAATTGATTATTTAAATAAACATTCCTTCCATTGTTTGCACATTGAATATACTAGGGTAATTGCACTCTCTCATATACCTTTTAAGTTGTACCTTCTCAGGTACTTGTCCATTCGTTATTATAATAGCACGTATAGATTCCTTTCAGCCAGCTCAAATCTCAATAGAAAATATTAATTCTTAGAACAACTTCTCCTCTTCCCCTACTTTCCCCTCACCACATACATTTTAAATTTTTTTTTTAAAAATTCTTACTTGTAAAACTATTTTTCCAATATGTAATCAGTTTTCTTAGACTCCTGATGATGGGCTAACCCCCGAAATATATCGAATTCAAAACTCAATTTTGTTTTATTTCTTTTTTGTGAAACCTACCTCGTATCTTACTCAAGTTTTATTATTATATTAAAATGTTTCACCTAGAACCAACACCGAACTCCTTAAAAGTTATTGTTTCTCTTTTACTTTTGTACCCAGACAGACAATGGGTTGGGTTAAATCATTGTTCTCAAAGGCCTTGAAGAAGTATTGTGATTGTGGGTTTTAACATATTTTGTTCTACCTTAAAGTTAGAATTATTAATAAACGTTTTATAATTGTTTTTATAAAGAACCTTATTTATTTAATAGAACAAAAAATAATCAAGAATTTATTTAAAATTATCTTTCGCATAAGCAGATCTCAATTTTCTGAAAAAATAACACATTTTGATAGGTTTTATTTATTAACAATTGGATGAATAAAAATGAATCATGTGGTTGAATCAAAACAAAATAATTGGCTGTTCAAATAAGCAGTAACTAAACCTGAGCGAAGCTCGGTGGCTCCAGGTACTGACAAATTAATACCGTTCGACACCATTAGAGAAAACAAAATAAAGGAAAAAAAGGGAAGGTTTGGGTAATGTTTCTAGGGGCTTTCGATAAAGTGAACAGGAAAATTATTTTCAAAAAGTAGAGAGACATGAAAATTCAGGGAAATATGATGAGATTAATTGAGAAACAATAAATAAAATAGCGATGGGGAATAAAGAGGGAGAAAATAAATTTTTGTGGACAGGGAAGGGAGTAAAGCAAGGATGCCCACTGAGTCCTACTTACTCTGTTTAGTATTTATATAAAGAATATGGAAAGAGAAAGAAGATAGGAGGAACGAACAGAGGTAGGAAATGAGAAACTATTCTGGGTAAAGTGTGCAGATGAGGTGGCTATAGTGGCTGACCATGAGGAGGGGCTCGGGGAAATGGTGGCAGAACTGGAGATTTATTGAGGTGAAAAATCAAAGATAATAAAATAGAAGAGGGAAAAAGCAAGAGTGGAGAAAAGTGGAGGAAGTAGAAAAGATAAAATATTTGGGACTACATAGACACCTCAATAGATTCAAAAAGGGAGCAGATAAAGAGCCAGACGAACAAGGCAAAGAAGATTATTAAAATTGTATGGGGATTGATGAAAAGGGAGAAAATTGAAAATCACTGGTGATGTACGGGGTAGAAATTTAAGGGTTGGTGGAAAAGACCCGAAATCGAGAAAGTTGGTACAAGGAGCATTCATCAAAATGATAATGCGAGCCTCAAGAAACACAACAAATTGCGACGTTTCAAAATAAAACTAAAAAAGTTGAGAATGAAGGAAATTTAAGGTATTTTAAAATCCCATATATAAAGGGCTTGTCAGAAGCTATTTCTATATGTTTTAAAAAAACACCTATAAGACCTGCTTTCTACAACATAAAAACTATTGGCCAAGTATATACTAAATTAAAAGATAAAAGTGAATCAATGAAATGTTCAGATTTGGTTTATAAAATTAAATGTAGTTGTGAAAAAGTCTATATTGGGCAAACAAAACAACTGTTGGAAACACGAATTTCCCGACACAAAAAGGACTGTGAAGAACGGAATAAGGATAAGGTGGGAAAATGGGCGTTAGCTACCCATCTATAGCAAATAATATGCAGGAATACGTTGAAATTGGCAAAACGAATTTGTTTATACACTAAATAATTCAAATTGAAGTCAATAAGACCTTATATTTGAAGGAGTGCTATGAAAGAAATAAAATGATAAAGTAAGCTATAGACACCCCAAGTGTCAAATATGTACTTTTATTGAGTAAAAATTTTCACAAAATCTTTAAACTCAAAGAAATATTAGGTTCACTTGAATAAAATCAACATAATAAATATTATAATGTTTCAAAAAATGTGATCGAAAAAATATGGTGGGGTGGGCGGGGGGGTAGTTTTTTTAACAGACAAGATTGTATTGTATTGCTTTTATTTTTTTAAATTAACAAGCTTTTCTTATTGACGTACAAATAATAAACTAATAAAATAATGCACAAATTTGACCGGCTATAATCTCATCAATACACTAATTTACACACTTTCAAAACACACATAAAGAAATAATTAACAAAGGATCTTAAAAATAATTAAAATCTGATTGTAATGTGAATAATTTATGTTTACAAGTATTTTTCTAAATTATTTTCAAGTTATTATGTCTACGGTCACTTAAAATTGATTTATACGATGAAAAGGAACGGTCCACCACCAAAGACTTAATGGGGCCGAATTTAAAGGAACTTAAAACCCCCACTTTTATTTTGAAAGAAAAAGATTGCAAACTTTTCGGCATTTTGGAGTAGAGTACATATATGGTTGTATCTAATCAAGTCAAAGTACACCTGAATAATAAGAAAAATAAGTGGATTGTTGTTTATGAGCTATCATTCAAATATGCAATTTTATGCAAAATTTTTCTTCAAATATGCAAAAATATGCAGTATAAAATTTAACCCACAGTATACTAGATGCATGATTCGGATAGATAATTGATCCCCTGGGTCGTATGTGGCGGCAAACAAAATATGCAATTGCATAGGAATCCGGTCTCTAATAATGAGTATAATTCAAAAATAAACCCTCGATATACGGACCAGAGGGTTCCGTATTGCATTTTTGTTCAATCAAAAATTTATTTTATTTATTTATTTTTGTTATTTATGCCCAAAGGAATCTGAAAAATGGAAAGAAAAAATTTGAGGTGAAATAAATTTTCAAACATGCCGGAGAGTAAGATTTGTTTAATATTAAAGATAAATAATCATACAATTTTGACAAGGGGAAAAGTTCAAATATATATATATGTAGTTTCAGGGATAGAATTATTTCCTTACTAGACTCAGGGGTTGAATTTAAATGACTGTAGGGCGTCAGAGATCAGACTTAAATGTTTTATTTCCAATGAGTTGGGGCCTTGTAATTAGTTGGGGGACCTTCAAAATGTCTTTGTCATTTCTGATATTACATTAATTAATTTATTCCAATTAATATGTAGAGAAAAATTCTGTTTTGATTCAAAGAGTAATAGATTAAAACATCTAGGTGTGAATTTTCAAATGTCTATTGAGATTACTCTTTCGTGAAAAACGCTTACTGCAGTGATCACAGACAAAAGGCTTTTCTCCTGTATGAACCAATAAATGACTTTTGAGATGACTCTTTTGTGAAAAACGCTTACCGCAGTGATCACAGACAAAAGGCTTTTCTCCTGTATGAAGCAATAAATGTCTTTTGAGATCAGCCTTGTGTGAAAAACACTTTTCACAGTGATCACAGACAAAAGGCTTTTCTCCTGTATGAACCAATAAATGTCTTTTGAGATTACTCTTGTGTGAAAAACGATTACCGCAGTGATCACAGACAAAAGGCTTTTCTCCTGTATGAACAAATAAATGACTTTTGAGATGACTCTTTTGTGAAAAACGACTTACCGCAGTGATCACAGACAAAAGGCTTTTCTCCTGTATGAACCAATAAATGACTTTTGAGATGACTCTTGTGTGAAAAACACTTTTCACAGTGATCACAGACAAAAGGCTTTTCTCCTGTATGAACCAATAAATGTCTTTTGAGAGTACTATTTTGTGAAAAACGCTTACTGCAGTGATCACAGACAAAAGGGTTTTCTCCTGTATGAACCAATAAATGACTTTTGAGATGACTCTTGTGTGAAAAACACTTTTCACAGTGATCACAGACAAAAGGCTTTTCGCCTGTATGAATTAATATGTGACTTTTGAGATTACTCTTTAGTGAAAAACGCTTACCACAGTGATCACAGATAAATGGTTTTTCTTCAGAGTGATTCAACAGATGTCTGTTAGGATTATTTTGACATGAGCCTGGTTTGTTACAATTATCACTTTTGTTTGGTTTGCTATTAGAATGCGTTCCCAAACTTTGATTAGATTGTTTTGAATGCAATTTTTCTGGATCGTTAGGACAGGGTAGAGACCGTTTGGTGCTATGATATCGATTATGAACAGTAGCCTCAAAAGCTTTCTCGCTCTGTGGAGACATGTCAATAAGAGGTTCTACTTTGGTTTCTTCGCTGTGATTCCGATCACTGAGGTTACTTGTAAATAGTACTTCTTCCGAATGGCCTTTCTGTATATGGCTTTCGAAATCAGACAATGATAGAAATCCAGATAAACAATCTTCACAGAAATAATCTTCATTAGTTTCGTTTTTAGTTTGATTGGTTGTGTCTGTAAAAAAATAATTTTATTGATGAGATGATATTGGAGAAGAAATTCAAAATAGAGCTAAAAAGTTTATTGTAATTTTCTGTTATTGTCAATTGAAAAATCATTTAATAATATCGTCAGTTGGCTTGTATATAGTGATCTAGGCCACCGAAAGTATGTAGGGTGGCCGAGAAAATATTAGGATTTTTAAGTTTTTGAAAACGGAGGTGGAAATATTTCTGAATATTAAAAAATCAAATTTGGCCATTTATTTTAACGACAAAAATAGGATTTCAAAACTTTCTTACTTGGCAGACATCTTCACCATTCTAAGCCAACTAAATTTATCTATGCAAGAAAATCAAAACAACATTTTTTCGATGCGAGATAAAATAGAGGCGATGAAAATGAAACTTCGTACATGGATTCAAAGAATAGGATCGAATGTTTCCAAATTATCCTCAAATGATTACAGATAATTGTGAATTTGATAAAGAACATGCAAATTATTTAATTCAATGTCATCTCTAAAAATTAATTGACTAATTTGACAAATAGTGAAATTGATAGAAAATTGTGGATTCGAGATCTCTATAATAACTGGGATAATACCAATTTATCACCAACCCACGATGACACTCTAATTGAATTGATCAAGGATTTAAGTTTTAATTCACTTTTCAAGAGAAGAAAGTTTGGTACAATTTTGGATACATATTCGGAAGGAATATATGGTACACCTGTTCACCATCACCATACAACATTTATTGCCTTTTACTTACATATATCTGTTTGAAAAGGGATTTTCCACAATGGTCAATATTAAAACGAAGAAACGTAATCGACTCCGAATAGACTCTTGCATGCGAATAGCTTCAAGTAACGCATTTGAAATGCCAATAAACAAATTAGTGGAGTGTATTCCACAACAGAAGTCTCATTAATTTGGCGCATTTGGTTTATAATAGTGTATGTGTATTACCGATTGTATTAAATATTATTATACATTTTGTTTTCGCTTGTTTTGACTTGCTTATTAGTATTAATTTTATGTTTTTGGTATTTTTATACAATTTATCAAAAATTGTATTTAATTTTTAGTTATACGGTACGTTGGCAGCTTTTAGCCACGTAACCACAACGTGGCTTTATATATTCAGGTTTTGAAACCTACCTAGTAATTTATATCCCAACCAAAACATTCTGTGAAAACACAGGCCAAGTTCGAAAAAGTAGTGAAATCTAATGTGTAGCCAAGTTGGTTTTGATGACCTGTCAGTGAGTGAGTTAGCTAAGTGCCAAAATTAGCTACTTTCTCAGGTCCATATCTTAGAATCTATTTAAGCTATATTATTGAAATTTGGCTCGAAATGGTTCGTGCAAATAGCGTACAGTGTGTACGGCCAAGCTAATGCTCGAACTTTAACTGCGCTTTGATTTTGAATTTTAAAAAGTTTCTAAAAAATTTTCAAAAACTTTCTTTACTTTATTATTGTTATGTTAAGTTCTGCTTTTTGAGTTATCTATGAATTATTATTACATTTGAGAGTTTTTTTTTGTTCGAGTAATTAAGAGTATGTTTCCTAATGGTGTGTGTGGGGGGGGGGGGTACTGGCCGCGAAAATATTTTAGGATTATAAGAGGGGCCGCGACTAATAAAAGGCTAAGTCCCACTGATCTAGGAAATTAGTTAATTAATTGTTGCATTGATTTGAAAGTGTAATTCCTTGCATATTTTAATGATCGCCGAGATGGACGAGAAATGAACAGAGGCTTATTTTCATGTAAATTCTAATTTGAATTCAAGTTCTAGGAGAATGCGGCCAACTTTATTAATCAAATAAATGAACTTACCATCAGCTGATGTATTTATTCTTAATTGAAATTTCAATTTTAAAATTAAATGTAATTTCCTATGGATACATTTCTTTTGATGTTTGTTCAGGAAGTCTTCACTAATATACATTGTCTGACAATCGCTGCATAAGAAATGTGGCCCTGAAAAAAATAATATTTCTTTATATAGATAGATATTCATGTTCATGGATACTAGCGAGCTAAACTCGAGCACAAGGGAAAATATAACTTTATGAACCGATCCGGACTTGATTGGAAATGAATTTTTTCAAAATAATTAATTATTAAAGTTGTTATCAGGAAATAAGGAATATATTTTTTATGCAAATATTTTATATTTAATTGCCAATGTTTCATCAACTTTGTTGACCTCTTCAGGGCTCAAATAATTATCTTCCTTGATATTTGTCATTTTTATAATTCTTTCTTGCTAAACATAGCAAGAAAGAATTATCTTCTTCTTCTTCTTCTTTATTATAAGCTTATCGCCTTTTTTCTACACACGCCTCAAGTCTCAGTGGAAGAGGACGCCCAGCTTTCTTTCCACCTCTTCGGTGGTCTGCCCCTAGGTCTCTTGGATGTTGGCCTTCCACCCCGCCGTCTTGATTAGTCCTTCCGCGTTTGCCTCTATCCACATGTCGTTCCAGTACCGACACAAGATCTTTTCTCCATTTGACGGTATCTGATCTCATGACTTTCTCTGATATCCTTGCTCCTTATTTTATCCCATAGTGTTAGGCCGAGTATAGACCTTAGCGTCTTCATCTCCGTTGTTCTTAAGAGCTGCTACGTTAATGTTGTGTCGGCTCGGATCTCAACAGCGTAAGTGATGATAGGTCTTACAGCTGCTTTATAGATCTTCACCTTGCCTTCGTGCTCATGAATTTGTTCCTACAGACAATGTCTTTAAGGCATCCTGATATCCTGGAACCTAGAACTGTTTGGTCCTTTTACTCATTATACAGGTTGCGATCACTAATGACATTGCATCCAAGATATTTGAATGTCATTACCTGTTCAACCATCATATTTTTAAATTCAAGTTTGCAGCGAATTGGTTCTTTTGAGACGACAAGCGATTTTGTTTTCTCGACAGAAACCTGCATATTAAATTTCTCCGCGATCTTGCCGAATTGATGGAGGAGTCTCTGTAGATCGTCTTCAGATTCAGTAATAACAACGGCGTCATCAGCGTAACAAACAATATTAATATCTCCTAGGTTGTATTCTTTCATTCCTTTAATGTGTGATATTAATTCATCCATGATTAGATTAAAGAGAGCAGGACTTAAAGAATCGCCCTCTGTCTTATTCCAGAAAATTATTCCGTTATAATTTTAGTTTCGGTGTCGGAATTAATATGCCTAATTAGGGCTATAAGATTTGAAAGAAAGAATTATAAAAATGACAAATATGCAAGGAAGATACTGAAGAAGTCAACAAAGTGGATGAAACGTTGACAATAGAATATAAATTATTTGCCTTAAAAATATAGTCCTTATTTCCTGAAAACAATTTTAATAATTTAATCGATGGACATAAATAATCAAAATAAAATAATTAGTATATAATAGAATCATAAGAATATATATTATATTAAATATAACGAGTTCAAGATAATAGTAATGTGCATAAGATTGAGAAAAATTTGAGGTGGTAATAAACTTTCTTTACTTACTGGTTTAATTTAAAACAATTTAAGAACATCAACAATGTTAAATTTATTAGATAACAATTATTAATTTATTTAATAATTAAACAAAACATTTTATTTATATTCCTTGACATATGTAAACTAACCTGTATAAGTTGAAATTTCTGTTCAGACATAATGAATATATTCTGATTGAAACCAAAATAATCACCAAAAGATTACAATATAGAATGAAATAACTGTATTTAATTTAGCCGAAACTATATATTTTAATATGAGTATAAAATAATATATTTTTCTGTTTTCAGATGATGAAAAGAAAGCAATAATAATCCCGCCAGATGTCAGGTCAGAGGGCCCTCAATGAAAAACTTCCCGCCCTCTCTTAAATATAATTCATTTTCAACAATTATGTATTGTTCTGTTCTGTTGGCGATTTAAAAATATCTAAATTTTATAAAATAAATTACGAATAATAATAAAATATTTTTGTTGGCTCAGACAAAGCTGTATGCCTGAGTGATGTTATGTTTTCTCACCGCCAGGTTCGCTGTCATCTGTGTTCCCCCACCAGTGGCGCACCATTATCCCTTGTCGCGCTGAACTAATGAATGTCAATTGTGATAAATCATTATTTTTATAATATATTATAATAAAAGAGAGCGGGAATTAAAATCGCTCATTTGAAAATATATAGTTCATATAAAAGGAGTCTCATTAAACATACTTTTTCAATTGACACTGTTTTTATACAGCAATACTTTTGGCTTAACCGAAAATCAGATGCCCTTTTTTTCTTGACTGAAATACAAGAGTCCAAGGTGCTTTTTTCACTATTATTTATATCCGACGATTGGCTGTTCGGTTTTCAATGTGTGTTTGATTAGAAAATGGTAGTCCAAAACACACCCCATCCTCAGACTTAACATTCGCGGTTCGGTTAATATATATTCAGTTCGGCTCGGTTGGGTTCGTATAGCTCCTTTCGGGTTGAGCTAGAGATTGTGTCTTATTGGCGTCAGCCCGAAAAGGAGCTATACGAACCCAACCGAGCCGAACTGAATATATATTAACCGAAATCGAGTCGTTTGCACATATTCGGTTCTATTACGTGGTTTGATTTAATAAAAATATTGTAAATAATATTAATAATATTTATTATATTATTAAAATATTAATAATTAGATTATTATTGATCTACTGCACTTTTAATTAAAAACCGATAATTATATTTTTAAATCCCCGGTCAATAATCATGAGTGCTGCTCCCTGCGAGCGGTCAAATAACTAAGATAGGGTGGAAGGAGTTGGCAGAGTGGGGGAAACCGTTTTGACAACGGAATTGGCGCTTGAAATAACAGACCTTCAGCTTTGCTTTTAGTCTTTCGATTATCTTCTAAAATAAATTTTAGAATCAGGAAGCTTCCTCAGTTTATTTTTAAATAACTTTAGTAGGGCTTTTGCTAGACCCCACCAACCCCTATTCCCCACTGACCCTATCCTCCCCCTAGACCCACCTCCGATCATCATATATACACCGTCAAGCCCATTTATGTCCTCTGACTCCCCCTTCTCCTAAATCTGATCACTCTCCGAACCCCATAAATCCGGATGGAGGATTAAAATTCGTGGACCTCCACCATTTAGAACTCATATATATAGAGTGTTGTATGTCAATAGATTTACTCTCGTCGGGGATGGATTCTAAGAACATATATTTTTTTTATTTAATTCTCAATCCAAATAAAAAACGACCTTTTTATAAGAATTTTAAAATTAAAAATAATATTATTATATCGGTTTTAATTGCAGCAAAAAGTTACCGAGCATCGCTCGGTGATCCAGGTACTTTTTATTAATGAAAACACTAACAAATAAATAAAAAAGTCGTTCTATTTTGGTTCAACTAATATATATATTTATTATGTTTTGATAAATAAATATATAAGAAGTGCATTATATATGTCGTTTATGTCAAATTTTTTAATAAACATATATAAATAAACATTCTCGAATATGAAAGTACCTGAAAACTGAGCTTCGTTGTAACGTTTACTTTTTATATAATAATCAACCACTGTTTTGTTTTGATTCAACCACATATTTCAATTTTTATTCAATCACCTCTGTTATCAATTAGTTAATTGAAAACCTTTTCAAAAGATTTTTCTCAAATTAGACACATGTTTAGATAATAGTATACCAATATTTTGAAATAAATTTTGATTTTATTTTTTTTATAATTATATACCTACCAGGTTCTCAAACTTTTCCGAGTCAAGCACTTTTTTCAAATTATAATTTTTCCATGTAAAAGTATGTCTAATCGTATTTAAGAGATAAAAATAAAAATTTTCATCTTCTGAATTTTTTTATCTAGTTACACCAAATGTCTTGCTTCAATATTAATTATGAAACTTCGCGGCGCACCTGTGAAGAAACTGAAGGTCCCTAGGAAGGCGGCGCACATTTTGAGAACTCATATGCTATATACAGTGCTTCATAAAACTCTACATCCCTTTGTTGAATTTATTTTTGTTGAGGTGTCTTGCAAAATTTTTAAGCGTCTGGTTATAATCTAGCCCAGGGCTTCAAAACTGAAACCGAGGGGTGAACCGCGATTGAAATTAGGTGTTCACCGTCTTTGGAATTATTTGGAATTCATTAGATAATCTATTGTTTTCTTATTTACTTGGAATGAAAGTGGAAGTAGGTGTACACAATTTTAGGTTGCGGTTCACCCCTCGAGCGAAACATGGGGCAACAATGACTTCTGTCAAACAGTCAAATGGGGTTGCCAATCAAAAGTTTAAGAACCCCCGGGTCTAGCCTTACCCCCCCCCCCCCCCCAACTAGGTCTTTTCCTCCGATCTGAGACAGATGTTTCAATATCTTCCACTCTATTCTGACGTAATTGTAATGGGTGACGCCACTTCACCCCACCTCCAGTACCCTCCCCCCAACACCCCCCCCTCTACTCCACCCGCCTGATACCCGACTGCACCCCCGCCCAGGCCCTAGCACCCAGTTTTTGCATTTCTAGCCTTCAGTGTCCCACAGATTATGTGTAAGAGTAGGTAAGTATATAAATAAATACGGTATAATTATTTTTTTTTTAATTAAATAACAATTTTTGAGTTCAACAACAAAATTGTCAAATTAATATTTCTGGGACTTAAACTCGATTTTTAATCAATAAAATTGGACAATTTTTAATATTGAATAATACTATATATATATTTGTCTAGATTAATTTGTAAATAAACGCTAGCCTCTTTCTTTTTCCGCCACTAGATGTCCCGGCGATCAATTTCAAACAAGATCGAATATGGCCCGGTGAAATTAAAACTTTATATCGAAATTGAAATCACAGATACATGAAATATACTCTAATCAAAAGAGAGTAAATTTTTCTGATTAATCGTTTGGTTAATTATATCCATAATTTAATTAGTTTCATATTAAATAAGACGAAGAAGGTCCCGTCATTTTATTTTCAGTAACTTAATTCTCAAATCAATTTCCGATAATTACAGTGTAGTGTTCTATCTAAAAAAATTGAAAAGAAGAAAAAGAATGTTTTCATAATGATATTGGACAATTGAGTTGAGAAATAAGTCGCTGAGAAAGCTAAAAATAAAATGACGAAACATGTATGCCCAAATTTCGCTGGTCCGCAGAAAAATGTGAATATACTTACTCATCATGTTAAGTTATGTTATGCATTTCTTTAGTAATGCAAAAGGTAATGAGAACGATAATAATAACATTAATAATACTTCACCCAACCGGTGAACTGATCAATAAATCAGACCCTCCACAGTCTTCATCAGGCACCATTAGGAAACACGTTGGAACGGGAGGTTGAGAGAAGAAAAAAACACAAAGTATCAAGAAAAATATCATTCCTACTACTTAAAATTTGATTTACTGAAGAACCTGACAGTGAGCTGGATCCACGGCCTCTCTGTGTTGTATGTTCTGAAAGCCTATCTAACGATGCATTAAAACCTTCAAAACTTTGAAAGACACTTGAATTCAAACACACCGATTTAGCAAAAAAACCGCTAGAATATTTTAAAAGAATGGATAAAATATGAAAAGCAAGTTATTGCTTAAGAAAAATGACCATGGAAGATAAATCATTACTAAAGGCTTCCTATCTCATAGCAAATCAGATAGCGAAATGCAAAAAGCCGTACACGATTGGAGAAGAATTACTAAGCCATGCATGTTAAAAGCCTGTGAACAGATTTAAATTGCGCTTGCTATGTCTAATGATTATCAAGCGCAGAATCGAAGATATGGCCGAAGACATTGAAAATCAGATAATAAAAATGGTGAAAAATTCTTCATTTTATTCAACCAACTTGACGAATCTACGGACATTACAAACAAAGCACTTTTTTTGTTTTAGCTGAGCGTGAAGGAGAAATGTCATATGAAGAACTACTTTGTTCGCTTAATTTGCTGTAGAAGAAACTAGCCGCTCTGAGATTTTTGAAGCACGTAATAGTTATTTCCGGGAACATGAAATTGATTGGAAAATGTATTGGGATCATACAGATGGTGCCGCAACATGACTGGACATCTTTCAGGAATTGTTGTAAAGGTGAAGAATGTTAGTCACCCAGACATTTTATCTACACACTGCATTGTACATCGAGAACAACTTCAGCGAAAATGTCCCCAGAACTACACGAAGTATTATCAAATGTCATTGAAATGTATGAAATTGGACACAAAGCACTCAATTCTCGAATATTTGGAGGCACTTTGCGAAGAAAATGTTCTGAGTATACGCATCATCTTCATGCTGAGGTGAGATGGCTGCCGAGGGGCAAAATATTGACCCGACTATTCGCCTTGCGGGAAGAAGTCAAATTATTTTTCCAGCAGCAAAATAATCCGAAATTGCAAAAATGCTTGTCCGACAATGAATGGCTAGCAAAGCTGCAATACCTGGCAGATATTTTTTCCCGTTAAATGAATCCAAACACAACTTAAGCGACGTGTTCACACTCACGAAGTAAAATGTCGGATGCGTTTCTAAAGAAAATATTACTGTAAAATGTGCAGGTTGAAGTCGATCTGCAAATGTTTTCTAATTTTGATGAATACATGAAGGAGAATGATGTTAACCAGCAAGTGGTAACCCTAGTTAAAAGTATTCTAAATCACTTACAGAATCTTTTGCCGTTATTACCTAAAGAATGAAGATCCCAGACATGGTAATATGTGGATAATAGATCCGTTTGCAGCGAACATTCAGGATAGTAAGTTAAGCATGCATCTAAAAGAAAAGCCTCATCGACCTATCGTCCGACGAAACTCTCAAATTTAAATTTCATTCGAACTCATCACATCTTCTGCTTTTGGCTTTCCATAAAGAATAATTCCCTTTGCTTAGCAGGCGCGATGAAAATTCTTGATTCAATTCTCCACAATTTTGGTTGGTGTGAAAAGGCCTTTTTCATCTGTCACAATATCAAAACACGGTACCGATCTCGGCTTGAAATAAATGCAGTTCTCCGTCTTGCAGTAACAACATTGGATCCAAATATCCAGTAATCTATTTCAAGTGCAGGAACATCCAGCATCACACTAGGAATGTATAACGCCAAAAGTTTGATATATTTAAACCATCTTTTAATTGTTTTGTTTGTACAAAATTTGTTTATTTTATTATGGTTTATTAATAAAGCTTTCATAACTTGGTTACTATTAATAGTTTCTTTTATTAACTAGGTACATTTTATGTGTTTTTTGATCACAATTTTTTTTTATAAATATATTTAACACTTTAAAATACTATTAAAAATTTTAATTAAAATTATGAATTAACTGGTCCGTGAGGTCAAAAAGTTTGGCGACCGCTGTCTTATACTAATAAATACTTATATAAATAATGGCGTTGTAGATTTTAATTTTAAGTTTTCTTGAGAGATTTTGAATTTTGAGTAGTTTATTTTCAAGCAATTAAGCTGCCACCATTATTGTAAGGGTGAACCAACCTCCTTGATAGACCTTAAATATTAATTGTAGTAGAATAATTCTGTGTTAATATATTTCTTGCTTGAAATGATCGCATGGTAGATTCAAGGCTGCTTAGTAGGATAAAACTGCTTGCGTGTGCACGCTGGAGAGAGAAGGGTGGCTGTCACGGACTCGGAGGAAGGCCTCGTGGAAGGCGTGTGGAGGTGGATGGGGGACCGTGGGGCCCGAGCAAATTTGGTGTAGAGGGATGATTGGTGGTTCTTTTTATGTAGAATTAGTTTCAATAAAGCCTAATTTTATTGTTGTTGATCTTGTTCATTCTAATCACTCTTCGGTGATTCTGAGATTGGACGCGTGTCAACGGATATGTATTACTGATTGTATTAAATATTATTATACATTTTGTTTTCGCTTGTTTTGACTCGCACATTACTATTTATTTTATGTTTTTGGTATTTTTTTACAATTTATCTTAGAATAAGATCGTATCCTCATCTCATCGTATTTATTTTTTTGTGAAAAATTCTATTTGATTTTTAGTTATACTCGTAGCCAGAGCAACAGCGAGCCGCTACATGACATTTTATTATCAGTTTATCTTTTATGTAGAATTAGTTTCAATAAAGCCTAATTTATTGTTGTTGATCTTGTTCATTCTAACTACCTTCGTGACTTTGAGATTGAACGCGTATTAACGGATATTTCAGGTTGTCTCCAAAGTAAAGGCCGTGACAGTTGACAATTGTTAAGTTACCATATAGTAATCTACAAGGCGGGAATGGATGTCCAGATTGAGTCATTGAGGGCAGGTCAAAAGCAGGTATTCAAGGTAGCAAGTTAGACCAGCCTACTATTGATTAATAATATGTAATTCATTTAAAGATGTTTGAAACACAAAACACAATATTTAGTAGAACTCAGACACAGTTATTGTAAATTTAGAGGCCCTTGACATCCCTTTAATGATCGTATAGGGAAGGGTAGGTTGTAAAAATAGCTCGTAATAAATAAAAAAATATATATATTTAAAAAAAAAGAATTATAAAAATTATAAATTGATAAACAAATTTTTTAGGTTAGTAATTATGATATTTAGTGATTATTACATAAACAAATTTTAGGCGCTTAATTATATATTTAGGGGTTATTATGATAAATAAATTTCTTTGTTGTTTAATTATAATATTTAGTGATTATTATGATAAACAAATTTTTTAGGTTACTAATTATATATTTAGGGATTATTATGATAAACAAAATCTTAGGTTATTAATTACAATATTAATTGATTATTAATGTCACCAATACAGAAATGGATGGCCATCCTTACACGTTCTCACCATCGACACTACCTTTAGCCTTTCCTTATCTCAATCTCCCCCGCTTGTTCTCTGCCCCTTTCACCCTTCAATCTCAATAATCATTCACCCTCGTTCTCGTCACCTTCAAGGTTCGGCTCACTGTCCTTCCGTTCCACGCGCCCGACGGCTTCTCCGGCCCTTCTCTCGTCTTCCCCCAGCCCCTCTCCTCTCTCGGGTGCTGGCTAGCTCACTCACACAGCCGCAAAGCGGGTGCGGCGATCGTCGCCCTTTTTGGCTTCTCCGTCGATTCGCTCTTCGGGAACACCTTCCCCGGACCCTCGTGGTTGCGCCTCGGGCTCTTTCCCGGTACACTCGCTCTTCGGGGACACCTTCCCCGGACCCTCGTGGTTGCGCCTCGGGCTCTTTCCCGGTACACTCGCTCTTCTGGACAACTTCCCCCGGACTCCTCGGTTGCGCTCCTCGGGCACTTTCCCGGTACGCCAATCCTCGCTCTTCGGGCACCTTCCCGACCCTCGTGGCGGCCTCGGGCACTTTCCCGGTACGCTAACTCTCGCTCTTCGCCTTTCCCGGACCCTCGTGGTTATGCTCCCTCGGGCACTTCGCGGTACGCTAACTCGCTCTTCGGGCACCTTCCCCGGACCCTCGTGGTTATGCTCCTCGGGTACCCTCCCCGAGTACGCCAATCCTCGCTCTTCGGGGACACCTTCCCCGGACCCTCGTGGTTGCGCCTCGGGCTCTTTCCCGGTACACTCGCTCTTCGGGGACACCTTCCCCGGACCCTCGTGATGGCGCCTCGGCTCTTTCCCTGTACACACACTCTCGCTCTTCGGGGACACCTTCCCCGGACCCTCGTGGTTGCGCTCCTCAGGCACTTTCCCGGTACGCTCACTCGCTCTTCGGGTCAACTTCCCCGGACCCTCGCTGATTACTCTTCAGCTGGCTAGCGGGCGACTTCCCCAAAAACACGGATATCACCTGCAGGGCGGCTCAGGGCCGCCCAGCCACCTCCCTCTCACTCCCTTATCGCAACTCGCTCAGGACGCCGTCGGGCCCGCGTCCCCTGACACACACCCTCCTCGTTCTTCCACACCGACAGCCGCCTCTTCCCCCCGTCCGCCTAAGGGTAGCTCTTTCCTTTTCGCACTCCCTGGCTCCTTACTCTTATTTCCTAGCTTAAGAAGTGTACAGGCGTTCGTTTGTTCCGTTGCAGACTCAGCGATTCACTGAGCCTACTACCTGTTCCAACAAACTTTGCCTTAATACACTAACTAAATATAAAAAAAAATTAATTAACAATAATAATCTTAAATTAATTTTAAGGGTGTACCCTTACCCCTTACGGGTTTGTCTCTAGTGCACCGCCACCATTTACATTATAATTCGCAGGATATAATTTCTGGGAAACTAAATATGAATTTTAGGCCCTTTCGTTATTTATTACTAATTTTTTTAAAAGGAGCAATTTGATTATCTTGGAAATTCCGGGAGGTCTACTTCACTAATCTGCATTACAGCAGGCGAGTGCGAAATTTTTGTAATAGATAACTCATTAGAGGTAGACGGCATCTTTTGAGTATCAAAAATCCCGACACAAACAATGGAGAAGAATTCCAAACCAAAAATATTAACATGTATGGATTATCAGTTATTATAGTCATTTTCATTTTTCGTAATACACAGATTTTTACGATTTATGTTTTTAAATTATAAACCATATTCGTGTACCGGCAGTTGCGAACAATGGAAGGAATATTTATTTAATTTTATATTATAAATATAATCAATAATTGTATTTTTATACACTTCCAATTATCATTTAAATAAACATTCCTTCCATTGCTGTACATTGAATATACTAGGGTAATTGCACTCTCTCATATACTCTTTTAAGTTGTACCTTCTCAGGTACACTGTCCATTCGTTATTATAATAGCAGGTATAGATCCCTTTTCAGCCAGCTCAACCAATAGAAAATACACTTAGAACAACTTCTCCTCTTCCCTCACTTTCCCTCACCACATACATTTTAAATTTTTTTTTAAAAATTCTTACTTGTAAAACTATTTTTCCAATATGTAATCAGTTTTCTTAGACTCCTGATGATGGGCTAACCCCCCGAAATATATCGAATTCAAAACTCAATTTTGTTTTATTTCTTTTTGTGAAACCTACCTCGTATCTTACTCAAGTTTTATTATTATATTAAAATGTTTCACCTAGAACCAACACCGAACTCCTTAAAAGCACAGTTTCTCTTTTACTTTTGTACCCAGACAGACAATGGGTTGGGTTAAATCATTGTTCTCAAAGGCCTTGAAGAAGTATTGTGATTGTGGGTTTTAACATATTTTGTTCTACCTTAAAGTTAGAATTATTGGTCAAACGTTTTATAATTGTTTTTATAAAGAACCTTATTTATTTAATAACAAAAAAAAATCAAGAATTTATTTAAAATTATCTTTCGCATAAGCAGATCTCAATTTTCTGAAAAATAACACATTTTGATAGGTTTTATTTATTAACAATTGGATGAATAAAAATGAATCATGTGGTTGAATCAAAACAAAATAATTTATTGTTCAAATAAGCAGTAACTAAACTGAGCGAAGCTCGGTGGCTCCAGGTAATTGACAAATTAATACTGCTCCGACAATTTCACGGAGAAAACAAAATAAAGGAAAAAAAGGGAAGGTTTGGGTAATGTTTCTAGGGACTTTCGATAAAGTGAACAGGAAAATTATTTTCAAAAAGTAGAGAGACATGAAAATTCAGGGAAATATGATGAGATTAATTGAGAAACAAAAAATAAAAAATAGCGATGGGGAATAAAGAGGGAGAAAAATAAATTTTTGTGGACAGGGAAGGAGTAAAGCAAGGATGCCCACTGAGTCCTACTTACTCTGTTTAGTATTTATATAAAGAATATGGAAAGAGAAAGAAGATAGGAGGAACGAACAGAGGTAGGAAATGAGAAACTATTCTGGGTAAAGTGTGCAGATGAGGTGGCTATAGTGGCTGACCATGAGGAGGGGCTCAGAAATGGTGGCAGAACTGGAGATTTATTGAGGTGAAAAATCAAAGATAATAAAATAGAAGAGGGAAAAAGCAACAGTGGAGAAAAGTGAGTGAAGTAGAAAAGATAAAATATTTGGGACTACATAGACACCTCAATAGATTCAAAAAGGGAGCAGATAAAGAGCCAGACGAACAAGGCAAAGAAGATTATTAAAATTGTATGGGGATTGATGAAAAGGGAGAAAATTGAAAATCACTGGTGATGTACGGGTAGAAATTTAAGGGTTGGTGGAAAAGACCCGAAATCGAGAAAGTTGGTACAAGGAGCATTCATCAAAATGATAATGCGAGCCTCAAGAAACACAACAAATTGCGACGTTTCAAAATAAACTAAAAAAGTTGAGAATGAAGGAAATTTAAGGTATTTTAAAAATCCCATATATAAAGGGCTTGTCAGAAGCTATTTCTATATGTTTTAAAAAAACACCTATAAGACCTGCTTTCTAGAACATAAAACTATTGGCTACATATACTAAATTAAAAGATAAAAGTGAATCAATGAAATGTTCAGATTTGGTATATAAAATTAAATGTAGTTGTGAAAAAGTCTATATTGGGCAACAAAACAACCTGTTGGAAACACGAATTTCCCGACACAAAAAGGACTGTGAAGGACGGAATAAGGATAAGGTGGGAAAATGGGCGTTAGCTACCCATCTATAGCAAATAATATGCAGAAATAGGTTGAAATTGGGCAAAACGAATTTGTTTATACACTAAATAATTCAAATTGAAGTCAATAAGACATTATATTTGAAGGAGTGCTATGAAAGAAATAAAATGATAAAAGTGTTATAGATACCCCAAGTGTCAAATATGTACTTTTATTGAGTAAAGTGCCTTCACAAAATCTTTAAACTCAAAGAAATATTAGGTTCGTTTCTGAATAAAATCAACATAATAAATATTATAATGTTTCAAAAAATGTGATCGAAAAATATGGTGGGGTGGGCGGGGGTAGTTTTTTTAACAGACAAGATTGTATTGTATTGCTTTTATTTTTTTAAATTAACAAGCTTTTCTTATTGACGTACAAATGATAAACTAATAAAATAATGCACAAATTTGACCGACTATAATCTCATCAATACACTAATTTAGACACTTTCAAAACACATAAAGAAATAATTAACAAAGGATCTTAAAAATAATTAAAATTTGATTGTAATGTGAATAATTTATGTTTACAAGTATTTTTCTAATTTATTTTCAAGTTATTGGTGTCTACGGTCACTTAAAATTGATTTATACGATGAAAAGGAACGGTCCACCACCAAAGACTTAATGGGGCCGAATTTAAAGGAACTTAAAACCCCACTTTTATTTTGAAAGAAAAAGATTGAAACTTTTTCGGCATTTTGGAGTAGAGTACATATATGGTTGTATCTAATCAAGTCAAAGTACACCTGAATAATAAGAAAAATAAGTGGATTGTTGTTTATGAGCTATCATTCAAATATGCAATTTTATGCAAAATTTTTCTTCAAATATGCAAAAATATGCAGTATAAAATTTAACCCACAGTATACTAGATGCATGATTCGGATTGATAATTGATCCCCTGGGTCGTATGTGGCGGCAAACAAAATATTCAATTGCATAGAAATCCGGTCGCTAATAATAAATATAAATCAAAAATAAACCATCGATATACGGACCAAAGAGTTCCGTATTGCATTCCTGTTTAATCAAAAATTTATTTATTTTTGTTATTTGCCCAAAGGAATCTGAAAAATGGAAAGAAAAAATTTGAGGTGAAATAAATTTTCAAACATGCCGGAGAGTAAGATTTGTTTAATATTAAAGATAAATAATCATACAATTTGACAAGGGGAAAAGTTCAAATATATATATATGTAGTTTCAGGGATAGAATTATTTCATTAGACTCAGGGTTGAATTAAATGACTGTAGGGCGTCAGAGATCAGACTTAAATGTTTTATTTCCAATGAGTTGGGGCCTTGTAATTAGTTGGGGGACCTTCAAAATGTCTTTGTCATTTCTAGTATTACATTAATTAATTTATTCCAATTAATATGTAGAGAAAAATTCTGTTTCAAAGAGTAATAGATTAAAACATCTAGGTGTGAATTTTCAAATGTTTCTTGATTTGACTCTTCCGTGAAAAACGCATACTGCAGTGATCACAGACAAAAGGCTTTTCTCCTGTGTGAACCAATAAATGAGCTTTGAGATGACTCTTCTGTGAAAAACGCATACTGCAGTGATCACAGACAAAAGGCTTTTCTCCTGTATGAAGCAATAAATGTCTTTTGAGATCAGCCTTGTGTGAAAAACACTTTTCACAGTGATCACAGACAAAAGGCTTTTCTCCTGTATGAACGAATAAATGTCTATTGAGATGACTCTTGAGTGAAAAACGATTACCGCAGTGATCACAGACAAAAGGCTTTTCTCCTGTATGAACAAATAAATGACTTTTGAGCTGACTCTTGTTTGAATAACACTTTTCACAGTGATCACAGACAAAAGGCTTTTCTCCTGTATGAAACAATAAATGTCTTTTGAGCTGACTCTTGTTTGAATAACACTTTTCACAGTGACTACAGACAAAAGGCTTTTCTCCTGTACATGAAACAATAAATGTCTTTTGAGAGACCCTTGTAGAAACATTTCTTTACAGTGATCACAGACAAAAGGCTTTTCTCCTGTATGAACCAATAAATGAGCTTTGAGATGACTCTTCTGTGAAAAACACTTTTCACAGTGATCACAGACAAAAGGCTTTTCTCCTGTATGAACAAATAAATGACTTTTGAGATGACTCTTTAGTGAAAAACGCTTACCACAGTGATCACAGATAAATGGTTTTTCTTCAGAGTGATTCAACAGATGTTTGTTAGGATTATTTTGACATGAGCCTGGTTTGTTACAATTATCACTTTTGTTTGGTTTGCTATTAGAATGCGTTCCCAAACTTTGATTAGATTGTTTTGAATGCAATTTTTCTGGATCGTTAGGACAGGGTAGAGACCGTTTGGTGCTATGATATCGATTATGAACAGTAGCCTCAAAAGCTTTCTCGCTCTGAGGAGACATGTCAATAAGAGGTTCTACTTTGGTTTCTTCGCTGTGATTCCGATCACTGAGATTACTTGAAAATAGTACGTCTTCCGAATGGCCTTTCTGTATATGGCTTTCAAAATCATACAATGATAGAAATCCAGACAAACATTCTTCACAGAAATAATCTTCATTAGTTTCGTTTTTAGTTTGATTAGTTGTGTCTGTAAAAATAATTTTATTGATGAGATGATATTGGAGAAGAAATTCAAAATAGAGCTAAAAAGTTTATTGTAATTTTCTGTTATTGTCAATTGAAAAATCATTTAATAATATCGTCAGTTGGTTATTTGTATATAGTGATCTAGGCCAGCGAAAGGTATGTAGGGTGGCCGAGAAAATATTAGGATTTTTAAGTTTTTGAAAAACGGAGGTGGAAATATTTGAATATTAAAAAATCAAATTTTGGCCATTTATTTTAACGACAAAAATAGGATTTCAAAACTTTCTTACTTGGCAGACATCTTCACCATTCTAAGCCAAATAAATTTATTTATGCAAGAAAATCAAAACAACATTTTTCGAGCTATGAGATAAAATGGAGGCGATGAAAATGAAACTTCGTACATGGATTCAAAGAATAGATCGAATGTTTCCAAATTATCCTCAAATGATTACAGATAATTGTGAATTTGATAAAGAAGAAGCAAATAATTTAATTCAATGTCATCTCTAAAAATTAATTGACTAATTTGCCAAATATTGAAATTGATAGAAAATTGAGGATTCGAGATCCCTATAATAACTGCGATATTAATGCTAATTTATTACCAACCCATGATGACACTCTAATTGAATTGATCAAGGATTTAAGTTTTAATTCACTTTTCAAGAGAAGAAAACGGTACAATTTTGGATACATATTCGGAAGGAATATATGGTACACCTGTTCACCATCACCATACAAAATTTATTGCCTTTTACTTACATATATCTGTTTGAAAAGGGATTTTCCACAATGGTCAATATTAAACGAAGAAACGTAATCGACTCCGAATAGACTCTGCATGCGAATAGCTTCAAGTAACGCATTTGAAATGACAATAAACAAATTAGTGGAGTGTATTCCACCTCGCCCCAACAGAAGTCTCATTAATTTAGCATTTATTTATAATAGTGTATGTATTACCGATTGTATTAAATATTATTATACATTTTGTTTCTGCTTGTTTTGACTTGCTTATTAGTATTAATTTTATGTTTTTGATATTTTTTTAAAATTTATCAAAAATTGTATTTAATTTTTAGTTATACGGTACGTTGGCAGCTTTTAGCGCCGTAACCACAACGTGGCTTTATATGTTCAGGTTTTGAAACCTACTCTAGTAATTTATATCCCAACCAAAACATTCTGTGAAAAAACAGGCCAAGTTCAAAAAAGAGGAACGGAATGTAGCCAAGTTGGTTTTGCTGACCTGTCAGTGAGTGAGTTAGCTAAGTGCCAAAATTAGCTACTTTTTCAGGTCCATATCTTAGAATCTATTTAAGCTATATTATTGAAATTTGGCTCGAAATGGTTCGTGCAAATATCGTACAGTGTGTACGGTCAAGCTAATGCTCGAACTTTAACTGCGCTTTGATTTTGAATTTTAAAAAGTTTCGTAAAAATTTTTCAAAAACTTTCTTTACTTTATTGTTATGTTAAGTTCTGCTTTTTGAGTTATCTATGAATTATTATTACATTTGAGAGTTTTTTTTTTGTTCGACTAATTAAGAGTATGTTTCCTAATGGTGTGTGTGTGGGGGGGGGTACTGGCCGCGAAAATATTTTAGGATTATAAGAGGGGCCGCGTGACTAATAAAAGGCTAAGTCACACTGATCTAGGAAATTAGTTAATTAATTGTTGCATTGATTTGAAAGTGTAATTCCTTGCATATTTTAATGATCGCCGAGATGGACGAGAAATGAACAGAGGTGCCTATTTTCATGTAAATTCTAATTTGAATTCAAGTTCTAGGAGAATGCGGCCAACTTTATTAATCAAATAATGAACTTACCATCGGCTGATGTATTTATTCAAATTGAAATTTCAATTTTAAAATTAAATGTAATTTCCTATGGATAATTATTTCTTTTGATGTTTGTTCAGGAAGTCTTCACTAATATACATTGTTCGACAATCGCTGCATAAGAAATGTGGCCCTGAAAAAATAATATTTCTTTATATAGATAGATATTCATGTTCATGGATACTAGCGAGCTAAACTCCAAAGACACAAGGGAAAATATAAATTTATGAACCGATCCGGACTTGATTGGTAATGAATTTTTTCAAAATAATTAATTATTAAAGTTGTTATCAGGAAATAAGGAAT
>JALMQS010000127.1:7098508-7146678 GCA_024734495.1 Forficula auricularia
GTATATAATTAAGTTCGTATAATTAAGTTCGTAATATAATTAATAATTTATAAAGAGAAAACCGAAACATTCTTGAAAACACAAAATTTCAATCAAATTAAAAACCCAGTAAATAAATATAACAAATTAGTTAGGGACAAAATTAAAAATTCCAAAATTTTAAACGAAAAAACCAAAATGTCGTTAATAGAAAAGAACCCAAAGTGTCCTAGATTGTATTCCCTTCCGAAAATTCATAAATCGGAAAAACTAGACGAAATACCAATTAGACCTGTAGTAAGCTACTCAGGAGCGTGTGTAACAAAATTAGCCAAAAGCCTAAATAAAATCTTCAAAGAAAAAACTAATTTTCAACCAGATCACTCAATTTTAAATTCATTAGACTTAATAAATAAAATTAAAAACATAGATATCCCCAATAACGCAAAATTAATCTCTTTAGATATCATAAGTTTATTTACAAACGTCCCCCCTTCAGAAACAAAAGACCTAGTTGACCAGATAATTTATACATGTCCAAATTTGAACATAAAAGAAAAAACAGACCTAAGTGATTTGATGGAGTTATGTCTAAATCACAATTTTTTCCAATACAACGATAAATTTTATGAACAAAAAAATGGTTTAGCAATCGGAAACCCTCTGTCACCATTATTTGCCGAAATTTTTCTAAAACATTTCGAAAAACAATTTTTAAATATAAAGTGCGAATTCTCTCAATATATCAAATATTATTATAGATATGTTGACGATGTGATTGTCTTATGGACAGGGACTGAAAGAATTCTCAATAAATTCATAAAACATATAAATTCATTACATGAAAAAATCAAATTTACCGTAGAAAAAGAAAAAGAAAAAACATTAAATTATTTAGACCTTAAAATTAAAATTGAAGAAAATAAACACACATTCGAAATTTATAGGAAAGATACATCTACAGATACCGTAATTCACAACATGGCTTGTCGACCAATGTCACATAAATTAGCAGCATTCCATTCAATGATCCACCGTTTAAATAGTATCCCATTAAAGAAAGAGCATTTTTTAACAGAACTAGAGATAATCAAAGAAATAGCTATAAATAATGGTTATGAAAGCAATTTAATAGATCAAATATTAAAAGGTAAAATTCAAAAATCAAATTTAAATTTAATCTATTCACAAAATTCCCAAATTAAAGATCTGCCAAAACTAATATTACCATATTATGGTAAGATGTCCGAAAAAATAAAGCATAAATTAAAATCTTTAGGGTACGCGACAATCTTTAGATCACCATATACATTAGGAAGTGAATTAAGTCAAATTAAAGATAAAATTCCGGAAAATGAAAAATCCGGTGTATATAAATTGACATGCCAAGATTGCAATGCAACTTATATAGGAAAAACGGAAAGAAATTTATCCATTAGGATCAATGAACACAAGAGAGCCTACAAATTAAAATATGAAAATTATGCATTTGCAGGGCATTTAAATGCTAACAATCATAGTTTTCCAGATCAATCCAAAATTAAATTGATCAAAGAAGTCAATGACCCCTTAATTCTTTCTTTAAAAGAATCCATTGAAATATTAAAATCCTTGGAAAAAAGCCCAATTGAATCTTTAAATGAAAAACTAGAAATTATCAATGACCCTTTTTTAAAAACATTCCATTCATTCAGGTAAAACTCTTTAGAAAATACCTAAACAAAAGAGTAACCCAGATATTGATCCAGGTATATTCTAAACTCCCAAGAAGAAACATGAAGAAAAAGACATTATATATTTTTCAAAATTTTCATGTAATATAAATCTTAATTTGTAACTAATTTGAAATATTTGTGATAGACTGATGATGAAGGCTATGCCTTCGAAACTATAGTCTCTAGAAATAATTAAAAATTATTTTATTTAAAAAACAGAAGACTCTCTCATTTTATTTTTATTTTTAACCTAATATATGTTGTTAAATTAAATTTAAATTTAATCTTATAATCTCGAATGAACTCAAATGTTTTTATTCTAGAAATAAAAGACAAATATGTTTGATAGGAAATTATCCTTATTATTTATAATTAACCGACTTCATTTTATTAAAAATATAATTATTTATTAAAAATAAATAATTATTCAATAATATTAATTTGTTTACTTTCCTTAAATTTAACATAAATTTTAAAATGCAATATAAACATGAAATCCCCTATTATAAATTTTATGAAAATTTTTTAACTTTACGGTCTTTTATTGCATGGGTCGAAAAAAAAATGCAAAATTTACCCCCCCCCCCCCCCCCATTTACCAAAACCATAGAAATTTGTAAATTGTTTAAATTAGGATTTGAATATTCAGATTTACCTTTACACACGTGATTATGGTCTTCTGTAATCAAATCAGCAAATCTGCAAGAAATCCGGTACCCTCGACCATTGATGAACTTAAGTCAGCTTTGTTAGAGGAATGGAAAAGAATCCCTCAAAATTTTATAAAAAAAACACTTCAGGTCGATGCCGGATCGCATGCGGGCTGTCATTAAAGCTAAGGGGGGTGGGGGGGGGATCCAATTATTAAGAAAATATTTTTTTTTTGTTATGTTTAATTTTAATATTTCATTATTCGTGTCCATGATTAATAATTAAAGGAATCGTAGGGAGTTGGACAAGACTTTAAATTAAATTAAATACAAGTTTTGATTAAATATGCCATACGTTTCGTTGCTATTTTGCAACTTCTTCAGTGGCTCATTTATTAAACTTATTTGTCAGGATTTTTTACTACGAGAAAAAACATTTCAAACAATATTCTTTTTTCTATCACAATTCATTCAACTCATCAACCAACATAAAATATAAACTTTTAAACAAATTAATTGTTTTTTGTCAAAAAACTAAAAGAATCAAATTGAACAAAGAAATTTTTTTTTTTTTTTATTATTTATTTTAAGATGTCATTAAGAACATTATTATGTACTTTAATATGTTTAATAAATGAGCCACTGAAGAAGTTGCAAAATAACAACGAAACGTATGGCATATTTAATCAAAACTTGTATTTAATTTAATTTAAAGTCTTGTCCTTCTCCCTACGATTCCTTTAATTAAATTTAATTTTAATTTTTAACATCCCTACTTTTCCTTTCTTTAACATCCTTTTTTCCTTTCCATTCAGATTACATAATTTAAAAAATAATGAACCTTAGGCCATGAAATAAATATATAGACACGCCCTGGTGTCGATTTGGTAGGCCAACATCAACTAGAAAACGTGACGTCATCAGTAGGCAGGAACAACGAGAATAGCATGGCCACTATCAAGGGCGGGTCCAGGGGGGGGAGGCGACCGCCCCCCCCCATAGAGGCCAAAAAACGGCGGCCAAATCGACAGGGAATTTATAACAATTTTTTTTTATTTTAATGAACTTAAAATATGAGATATGAAACTTGTAAAAAAATTTAAAAAAAAAAACATTTATTTTTTTAAAAAATTTTAAAATTGAAAATAAAGTTCTATATGTGTGTGTGTGGTGGGGGGCGGCGGCGTCTCTGTACCCCCTTGGACAATACGATCGCGACACACTTTCGAGATAAAAAGTAGATCTTATATACATCGGGCACCTTATATACATTCCCCCCCCCCCACCCATAAAAAATTCCTGGATCCGCCCTTGCCCCTGTTTTATTTCTTCTTTCTTTTCATTCTTTCTCCGAAAAGTTACTTTTAAAACATCTGTATTTGGCGAGAAATATGCAAAAATATGCAGTATAAAATTTAACCCACAGTATCCTAGATGCATGATTCTGATAGATAATTGATCTCCTGGGTCGTATGTGGCGGCAAACAAAATATAGAATTGCATAGGAATCCGGTGTCTACTATTGAGTATAATTCAAAAATAAACCCTCGATATACGGACCATAGGGTTCCGTATTGCATTCCTGTTTAATCAAAAAGTTATTTATTTTCGTTATTTATGACAAAGAGGTATCTGAAAAATGGAAAGAAAAAATTTGAGGTGAAATAAATTTTCAAACATTCCGGAGAATAAAATTTGTTTAATATTAAAGATAAATAATGAGACAATTTTCACAAGGGAAAAAGTTCAAATATATATATAGTTTAGTGAAAAACCCTTATTACAGTAATCACAGACAAAAGGCTTTTCGCCTGTATGAACCAATAAATGTCTTTTGAGATCAGCCTTTAGTGAAAAACCCTTATTGCAGTAATCACAGACAAAAGGCTTTTCGCCTGTATGAACAAATAAATGATTTTTGAGATGACTCTTTTGTGGAAAACGCTTACTGCAGTAATCACAGACAAAAGGCTTTTCGCCTGTATGAACAAATAAATGATTTTTGAGATGACTCTTTTGTGGAAAACGCTTACTGCAGTAATCACAGACAAAAGGCTTTTCGTCTGTATGAATTAATATGTGACTTTTGAGATGACTCTTTCGTGAAAAACCCTTATCGCAGTGATAACAGACAAAAGACTTTTCGCCTGTATGAACCAATAAATGTCTTTTTAGATCACTATTGTGTGAAAAACGTTTAGTGCAGTAATCACAGACAAAAGGCTTATCGCTTGTATGAATCATTAAATGACTTTTGAGATGACTCTTGTATGAAAAGCGCTTATCACAGTGATCACAGATAAATGGTTTTTCTTCAGAGTGATTCAACAAATGTCTGTTAATATTATTTTGTAATGAGATATTTTTGTTACAATCAGCAGTTCTGTTTGGTTTGCTATTAGAATGCGTTCCCAAACTTTGATTAGATTGTTTTGATTTCAATTTTTTCTGGATCGTTAGGACAGGGTAGAGACCGTTTGGTGGTATGATTTCGATTATGAACAGTCGCCTCAAAAGCTTTCTCGCTCTGTGGAGACATGTTAATAAGAGGTTCTACTTTGGTTTCTTCACTGTGATTCCGATCACTGAGGTTACTTGTAAATAGTACTTCTTCCGAATGGCCTTTCTGTATATGTCTTTCAAAATCAGACAATGTTAGGAATCCAGATAAACATTCTTCACAGAAATAATCTTCATTAGTTTCGTTTTTAGTTTGATTGGTTGTGTCTGTAAAAAAATAATTTTATTGATGAGATGATATTGGAGAAGAAATTCAAAATAGAGCTAAAAAGTTTATTGTAATTTTTTGTTATTTTCAATTGAAAAATCATTTAATAATATCGTTAGTTGGCTTGTATATTGTGATCTAGGCCAGCCAAAGTATGTAGGGGGGCCCGAAAATATTAGGATTTTTTAAGTTTTTGAAAACGGAAGTGGAAATATTTCTGAATATTAAAAAATCAAATTTGGCCATTTATTTTAACGATAAAAATTGATTTCAAAACTTTCTTTCTCGGCAGACATCTTCACCATTCTAAGCCAACTAAATTTATCTATGCAAGGAAATCAACACAACATTTTTTCCATGCGAGATAAAATAGAGGCGATGAAAATGAAACTTCGTACATGGATTCGAAGAATAGAATCGAATGTTTTCAAAATGTTTCCAAATTATTCTCAAATGATTACAGATAATTGTGAATTTGATAAAGAACATGCAAATTATTTAATTCAATGTCATCTCCAAAAATTAATTGACAAATTTTACAAATAGTGAAATTGATAGAAAATTGTGGATTCGAGATCCCTATAATAACTGGGATAATACCAATTCATCACCAACCCACGATGACACTCTGATTGAATTGATCAAGGATTTATGTTTTAATTCACCTTTCAAGAAAAAAGTTTGGTACAATTTTGGACATATATTCGGAAGGAATATATGGACACCTGTTCACCATCACCATACAACATTTATTGCCATTTATTGCTATTGCACAATGGCCAATATTAAAACGAAGCAACTTAATCTACTCTGAATAGTCTCGTTCATGCGAATAGATTTAAGTAGCGTATTTGAAATACGAATAGACAAATTAGTGGAGTGTATTCAACAACAGAAGTCTCATTAATTTGGCGCATTTGGTTTATAATGGTGTATGTGTATTACCGATTGTATTAAATACTAGCTGCGCGGCCCGCCTTCGGCGGCCCTTCTTACTAGCCAGGGGACACGCCCCTGGACACCCTACCCACGAACCCCACCCTCACACTCGACCACTCCCACCCACCCCAGGCCCTAACCCACCCACAATCCATCCCCGCACCTACACCCCACCCCCGCACCAAGTTTTTGCATTTCTAGCTCTTTAGAGGCCCACAGATTATGTATACAAAATTTGATTGAGTTTGTTCCAAGGGCAAGAATTTACATCTTTTTCACCCTCCCCCTTTTTTGTGGGAATTTTTTTTAAACAAACGTTGTCAGAAATCACATCCCCTACAATTTTGCTCATTATAAAATTTCCCGTAGAGTTAATAGATTAGGAGTTATTTGATAATTTTCATTCGTGCGTCCCCCCAAACCCCCTTTTGGGGTCAAAATATCAAAACGTTATATAGCTAAAAATGTAGAAGACATCTGATACAAATATGAAATTTCATAATAATCCCTTCAGCCGTTTTGACGTGAATCGTGAGGAACTTTTTGCGGAAACCACGGAAACAGACATTCAGACAGGAATTTTGTTGTGGGTGTTTTTGTTCATAACTTTGCTTGAAACGTGACGTGATTTGGAGCAATGTACAGACAAAACCTTAATTTTATATATGATTCAAGATATATATTTTATATATATGATTCAAGATATATATTTTATATATATCTTGAAAGTTGATTTATATGGAGGGCGAAACTAAACTACGCTATTGTTTGTTTACCTAGAACAAGCTTTCAAGGGTATTTCAAGGTCAAGTTCTGTTTTTTAAATGGAAACCTATATATTTGTTTACATATTCTGAATCTAAGAAAAAAATTGAACAACTTTTATTAAAACTATTTTTACTTTATCCAATGCAAAGCATGGGTAAAGTATTGTAATCGGTCTCGGGGCAAGCGTGGCTTCAAAGGGTCCTCAGGTAAAGACTACGGAACCCATGGACTCAATTAAAGTCACAAATTGTAGTATTCAATTAGGTTGAATATTAGCACGTGACGGTTTTGCCAAAAATTACATGGGGTCTCGTCGAGAGGCCAAAAAGTGCGATTTTTTCATTTAGTGCGTGCGTATGGATGGATGTATGTATGGATGTATGTATGTATGTTATCGCTTTTTTGGCCCACGATTTTTTCCACACCGTTGCACCGATTGAAATGAAATTGAAAACCTACCATTAGTTTAACAAAATGAAGCGCTGATTAGTTTTTGGTACATATCGGCCCACAAACATTAGTACTTTATTTCGGTACTTTTTTAGTTTTTTCTAAATATCTTGAAAATGACTTAACCAATTTTGATGAAATTTAATATCCTAATTAAATACCTTGGGGAATACAAAAAAGGTTAAATAAAGTTTTTAGTAAAATTATATTTTAAAGTACTTTACTCTAGAGTAAGATGGTACTTTTTTAATTTTTTAAATTCTTTAAAATTTATTCATTTGAAAGTTTTAATATAGCTCATTTAGCCTTGCTTAAGTAAGAATGGATAGGCTTCTCTCTGTGAAATGCTAAAAATTTGGGAGGAATTTTTATGAGTAACCATAGCAACTGCGTTGTTTTCTTATCCATTACCTTTGCTGAAGACAGAGAAATCGATTTTAAACCAAAAATAGCGATTGATTCTCATCTAGTACTTGAGGAATAATCATTCTATATTGGATTTTTGACGTTTCGGTTTTTATTAGTAACCATTGCTGAAGACATAGAGAAATCGACTTTAAACCAAAAATAGCGATTGATTCTCATCTAGTACTTGAGGAATAATCATTCTATATTGGATTTTTGACGTTTCGGTTTTTATTAGTAACCATTGCTGAAGACATAGAGAAATCGACTTTAAACCAAAAATAGCGATTGATTCTCATCTAGTACTTGAGGAATAATCATTCTATATTGGATTTTTGACGTTTCGGTTTTTATTAGTAATCATTGCTGAAGACATAGAGAAATCGACTTTAAACCAAAAATAGCGATTGATTCTCATCTAGTACTTGAGGAATAATCATTCTATATTGGATTTTTGACGTTTCGGTTTTTATTAGTAACCATTGCTGAAGACATAGAGAAATCGACTTTAAACCAAAAATAGCGATTGATTCTCATCTAGTACTTGAGGAATAATCATTCTATATTGGATTTTTGACGTTTCGGTTTTTATTAGTAACCATTGCTGAAGACATAGAGAAATCGACTTTAAACCAAAAATAGCGATTGATTCTCATCTAGTACTTGAGGAATAATCATTCTATATTGGATTTTTGACGTTTCGGTTTTTATTAGTAATCATTGCTGAAGACATAGAGAAATCGACTTTAAACCAAAAATAGCGATTGATTCTCATCTAGTACTTGAGGAATAATCATTCTATATTGGATTTTTGAAGTTTCGGTTTTTATTGTAACCATTGCTGAAGACATAGAGAATCGACTTAAAATCAAAAATAGCGATTGATTCTCATCTAATACTTGAGGAATAACAATTCTACATTAGGTTTTTGACGTTTCGATTATTATTGGTAACCATTGCTGAAGACATGGAGGAATCGACTTAAAATCAAAAATAACGATCAATTCTTATCTAATACTAGAGGAATAACCTTATTGCATTCCATTTTTGATGTTTTGACTATTAATGGAAATCTCTACTGAAAATGTAGAAGAATCGACTTAAAATCAAAAAGACTAAATTCTTTTGGTAAACAACTCAAGCTTGAGTTGTTTGCCATAAAAGAATTTAGTCTTTTTGATTTTAAGTCGATTCTTCTACATTTTCAGTAGAGGTTTCATTAATAGTCAAAACATCAAAAATGGAATTCAATAAGGTTATTCCTCTAGTATTAGATAAGAATCGATCGTTATTTTTGATTTTAGGTCGTTTCCTCCATGTCTTCAGCAATGGTTACCAATAATAATCGAAACGTCAAAAACCTAATGTAGAATTGTTATTCCTCAAGTATTAGATGAGAATCGATGGCTATTTTTGATTTTAAGTCGATTCCTCCATGTCTTCAGCAATGGTTACCAATAAAAACCGAAATGTCAAAGATCCAATGTGGAATGGTTGTTCCTCGACTATTAAATGAGAATTATTTTTGAATTAATGTCAATATGAACTACAAATTGCAAGTGATATCTGATTAATAATAAAGGAACAAACATATAATATTTCAAATGAATTTGGATAAAGTTTAGCAACGATCCGTTGCAGTTTATTTTATTCGACATCAAATATACAAAATATTAAATCAATTAGATCTCAGAAAAAACTAATAATTATTTTTAACAATTGTTCAGCTTAATTATCAAATAATAATGATTAAATAATTAATTATTAAATCGAAAAGTCAAAACAATGAAAATAAGTGTTTTTAATGATATTAAAAATTCGTTATATACAGATTTAAGAGATTATTTTCTCCTTAATAGAACTATTTAAAATCCTTGAGTTTAAAAAAGTTTCTTTCTCGTGTCAATTCAGTAGATATTTATATTGTATTAGCATAATAAAAATGGATCATTTTTGGTTGAAGACAGAATTAAAATATATTTATTTTGATGTTTGATTTGATGTCGAATAAGAAAAAGTTTTAATATATGAGGGTGCCATTGAAATGGATGCTGAGCATTTCCTGACAGGGATACACCCTCACAAGCTTCATTTTATTGTGTTGTAAATCTGTTAAAAAAAACATCAAGAAATGTAAAGGGTACGAAGAAACTGAAACATGCCAAAATAATGAAATTGGAACTGGAACTGGAATTCAATCAGAAAACTTGCTATAACACTATGGAATATCACAGAAAAGTGTCGGATTATTATTAAATTATTTATTTAATAATTAAATATTTGATCATTATTATATGATAATTAAGATGAATAATTGTTAAAAATAATTATTAGGGGTTTTTTCTGAGATCTAATTCATTTAATATTTTGTTTATTTGATGTCGAATAAAAAAATAGTTTTAATAAAAGTCATTCAATTTTTTTCCTAGATTCAGAATATGTAAACAAATATATAGGTTTCCATTTAAAAAACAAAACTTGACCTTGAAATACCCTTGAAAGCTTGTTCTAGATAAACAAACAATAGCGTAGTTTAGTTTCCCCCTCCATTTAAATCAACTTTTATTTGAAACTTTTTTTCATATAATGCACTGTTTTTGAGTTATAAGACTGTCTCAAGATAAAAAACTCACCCGGTATATAGATTAATTAGATTATAGCCAAACATTTCCGGAGAAATTCTCCCTTGGTAATGAAATGTTTCTAGTTAAGTTGCTTCTAAAAGAGAGCAACTATAAACAAATAAATATTTTTAAAATATACAATGATACAGATTGTCTTGGAGATGAGATTACTCAATAAAAAAATAAAAAATTATAAATATTTTAAAAGCAATCTACCTGACCTTTTGTTAATCGAATATTTGTGCTCGTAGATTTTAAATATTGTTTTGTCTGCCCAATATATATCCCCCCTTTGCAATTTAAGCAATCGATTTTGATTAAATAGAGGATCTTTATCTTTTAATTTTGAAAAAAGAAATGTGAATGAATTGGAGGGCTTGAAAGTCGTTAGAATATTATGAGTCGAGTGGAGTAAAAAAAATTATCCGATAACTCATCTCTTACGCATTACGCCCCGTGAGCGAAGGGCCTTAGATGAATAAGGTCAATTTAAATTAAAGGGGACAATAAAAGATTAATTTACGTATTTATATGGATTATTTTTCCAGCAGAAACCACACCTTTTATTGTCCCCTTTAATTTATAAAAATCCTGCTAGTCTCGGCCAAAAGAAACTTTCAATGTCAATTTAATCAAACATTTTCATAGTACGTAGTTTGCTAAGGAATTATAATTTTGCATTCATTAATCAATGAAAATTAAAAGAAGTAAAAGATTAAAAAATTTTATCTCTCAATTGTCCTAATGGTCTCCGAGATGGAGGACAAAGGGGGAGAGGCCTATTTTCATCTAAATTAGAATTTGAAGAAAAGTTGTAGGAGAATTCTCCCAAGGTTGTTAATCAAATAAATGAACTTACCCTCAGCTGATGTATTTCGTCTCAATTGAAATTTCATTTTTAAAATTAAATGTAATTTCCTATGTATACATTTCTTTTGATGTTTGTTGAGAAATTCTTCACTAATAAAATTTGTAAGACAATCACTGCACAAGAAATGTGGCCCTGAAAAAGATAATATTGCAATTTTTAGTTAGATATAAATGTTTAAGGCCCCTCATGGACAAAAGCAAGCTAAAATCGAGTCCAAGTGAATATAAATGAACTCATACAGACTTGATTCGAATGACATTTTCTTTATATACAAAAATACATGTGTAAACAAAGCCCAATTCGATTAATTAAAAACCTTTATCAAAAAAAGTAGTGAAATCTAATGTGCTCCCAAGTTTAATATCATTAATTTATTAAACGAGTCGCGAATAGAGTAACTTCATTTAAAACGCATGTTTTTCATTTTACATGCCCATCTATATTATCCATAAAGAGAAACAAAGAGGTTGTCCTCTGCTTGATGTAAATAAACATACTCATATATATATAATTTATTTGTTCGAGACTATAGTTTCGAAGGCTTAACCTTCATCATCAGTCTTTTATTAATTATTAATTTTATTTTTCATGTTGTGGATATTGAACATTTTTGTTCTTACTTAGCAGACAAGATTAGTTAAAACATGTAAAAAATGTTTGCTTGAATCGAGCTTGGCTGCGGAACTGACCCCGTGGCCCCAGATAATTATACGGAATATCGAAACTGAACATATTGTAAGTTCATTATAATTAAACAAATACATTTTTTTATTTAAAGCCAAAATAATTAATAATAACACCACAACAGAATAAAATATAAATAAAGAAAAATTTATTAAATGTAACCTGTTCAAGATTTTGACATCCTGCATATGATTCTGATCCATGAATGAACTTTTTCTATTAAAATATTTAATTTAAAACAATAATAGAAAATTAACAATGTTCAATATAGATGACAATTAATTATTTAATAAATAAACAAAAGATTTTATTTATATTCCATGACAAAGGAGACAACTAACCTGTATAAATTGAAAATTTGTTTTCAATGTTTGTAATTTCAGCCATAATGGATAGATTTTCTTCAAATTCAAACAAACAAACTATTATAATATTGAATAGAATAGATTTTTAATTTAATAAAAATATATTATATACTTGAAGATTAGTATAGTCAATAAGATTAAGAAATATTATAAACATGGGGTGTGAACTCACAAGGTTTAAGAGTAAATTGAAAGTTGATACTATCTGACCGTGCCAAGCTGCCAAGCGCTAGTGTCGCTTCGAAACATATATGTCCTAGAACCACGTGATTTTTTGATCATTTGACACATAGATAAAAGATACATATAGATGGCGAACTCTCAGGGTTTTTTGGTAAATTCAACAACTGGGTGCCTTAGGCCGCCAGGGGCGCTATTTGACACATGACACTCACACACACGCACATTTAAATGGAGGCAGGAAATTTAAAATTATTTTTTATCACACTAAATAATTCAAGATAAAAATAGAAATTAAGACTAAAGTCATCTAGATTGGGAATTTTTAATGAGAACATCTCATAAAAAAGCCCCGATCTAGATGGCTCCAGTCTTAATTTCTATTTTTATAAAGAAATCAGCTATAAAAGCGTCAAATCTGAAAAGATAAGTAAACATGAAATAAAAAGATTTTGAAGTAAGGAATAAAAAACAACATTTTTATTATTACGTATATATACATATATTGGTATCTGATTACATTTTTATATTTTATACAAATAATAATGAAGTGCTTATTTATTTAATACATTTTTATTAATCTACCACCGGTTCGGAAATAGCTCTACTGAGAAGAGGCCGGCAAGAACTCAGAAAAGCAATCACATGTTATAATATTATATACATTCAATTATAAATATTAATCTAAACATAAATATATAAAACAGCAATATTCACAATAAGTTTGCGTTTAAAAAAAATAAATATTTTAACAATTATAATAAAAATAATTGGAAATTTTGAATTTTAAATAATGTTCCGGTATAAAAATATCAGTGTATTGTGCTTCGCGTGTTGTCAGAGAACTTTGAGAACCGATGATGTAGAAAATCGATTTGAAGTCAGTCTAAAAACCTTAAGACAATATCCAGGGAAAAAACAAAGTATTTATTATTAATAATATATATATATATATATATATATATATATATATATATATATATATATATATATATATATAGATAAAAAATCGAACATTTTTGGTGTAATTAATCATTAAAAAAGAAAACATTCTTATTTATCATATATTTTAAAAAAATAATAAACCTTTTTATATTTACTTAAAAGGATAATGAAATACTTATCTTTTGAGAATCTGTTGCAGTAAAAAAAATATATAATAAAACTATTTCGGAGTTATTTATAACAAATCGAATTTTAAAATTTTAAATAATTTTCATTATTCATCTTCAGGAGAGGAAATTGCCAGTGTATTGTGCTTCGCGAATTCTATAATTTTGGTAACCGTTATGTATTAGATCGACATTAAGACATTGTTCCTAGAAGAATTAAATATTAATTAATTATATATATAGTATATATATATGTAGTGGCAGCACTTGCCACCCATACACTAACGCCACCAGATGTCTCCACCGGCACACAAGCCTGAGCGGACATGAGATCAGCAACTACTAGCAGTCTGTAACGCGACACGAACGAGCGAACATCCAAACGACTCCAACCCTTTGCTGTATTATTTCTAGTCAATAAACAAGTATTTATATAATATATCAGAGTGTTATTCCTGCCGCAACCCTCCTCTATATTGGTGACCCACGAAGAAAGAAAAAAAATCCACATCATGGAAGTGAACCGAATAGGAGCGAAATTACCAGCACTTTGGACCGAACGACCTGACCTTTGGTTCAAACATGTGGAGGCCCAGTTCAATCTCGCCAAAGTGACCACAGAAGAAACGAAGTTCCATCACGTAGTCGCCAGCCTGGACCAACAACAGGCAATCAAGGTATGTGAAATCATATCGAATCCGCCGACCACCAACCAGTACCAGGAACTAAAAAACGAGCTCCTAAAGAAATTAACACCTTCTAATGAAGAAAGACGACGCCGCCTATTGGCGGGAGAGGAGATCGGCGACAGGAAGCCTTCGGAGTTCCGCGAGCACATGCTCGCCTTGGCCCCCGACACGTGGCCGGAGGATCTTTTAAAGAGTCTCTGGTCTAGCCAATTGCCTAGGGCCATACGGACAGCGTTATTAACGCGCCCAGACTTAAACTGGAAGGATTCAGCAGAAATAGCAGACTCCATCGCTGAGGCCGTTCCGGAAGTCTCAACCCACGCCATCGAACAACCCACGCCAACCAGCAGCGCCCTCGAGCGGCAGATCGAGGAGTTGTCCCAGCAAGTTGCCGCTATTAATTCAAACAACTTAAACAAAAGCGCGCCAGCCCAGCAGCGGACCTGGAAAACCGACGACCGTCGCAGCAGAGGTATCAACCCTGAGGTGTGCTGGTTCCACCGCGAGTTTGGCAAAAACGCTCGCAATTGCAGACAGCCCTGTGCATTCAAGGCACAGGGAAACTCCAAGGGCGGTCAGTAGCAGCGGCGACTGACCGCAAATCATCAGGAAGCCGCCTCTACATTACCGAGAAAAACAGCAAGGTGCGATTTCTCGTCGACACCGGTTCCGACCTATGCGTTTATCCACGGAAAGCGCTGCCAGGACGAAGAAAACGCGTGGACTACGACCTGATCGCGGCCAACGGCACAACCATCCACACTTATGGATGGATCTCGCTGGCCCTCGACATAGGCTTAGAGCGCATCCTCAAGTGGCGCTTCGTAATCGCCGACGTGGAGAGCGCCATCATCGGGATTGATTTTCTCGGATTCTACGGCCTCTTAGTAGACCCCCGCCACGGCCGTATTATCGACAACAAGGCCGCACTCTCAGCCAAATGCGAACCAACTGACGCGCAGACGCCGAGCGTGAAGATGATTCTCGAAGACCCCACCGGACACGACGTATTCCGCGAATTCCCCGACGTCGTGCGCCCAGCCGGCTCCCCCGCCAGGTGAGCCACGGGACAAAGCACTACATCCGAACAATGCCCGGGCAACCAGTAAACGCCCGCCCCCGCCGTCTGGCCCCCGACCGCCTCAAGATAGCCAAAAAAGAGTTTGAAGAGATGATTCGAGCCGGCACTGCACGGCCCTCTGATAGCCCCTGGTCATCGCCCCTACATATGGTGCCGAAGAAAGAGGGCTGGAGGCCCTGTGGAGATTACCGCTCCCTTAATTCGCGGACGATTCCCGACCGTTATCCAGTGCGGCACATCCTCGATTACGCCCACTACCTCGCGGGATGCACCGTCTTCTCAACAATCGACTTAGTCCGGGCCTATCATCAGATTCCAGTCAGGCGCGAGGACATTCCGAAAACGGCTCTGACAACTCCCTTCGGCCTTTACGAATTTCCATTTATGAGTTTCGGCCTCAGAAACGCCGCCCAGACGTTCCAACGCTTCATAGACGAGGCACTCCGCGGGCTGGAATTCTGCTTTGCTTACCTCGACGACATCCTAATATTTTCAACTTCACCAGAAGAACACAGAAAACACCTGCGCCAACTCTTCCAGCGACTGACGGAATATGGCATCGTTGTCAACCCTACGAAGTGCGTCCTCAAAGCGCCCGAGGTAACCTTTCTAGGCTATCGCATCTCCGCAGAAGGCTCGCGCCCACTAGAAGATCGGATAGCCACCTTGCAGGCTTGGACGCCCCCTAAAACGATCAGGGAATTAAGACGCTTCCTGGGCATGATAAATTTTTACAGACGTTTTCTGCCCGGCGCCGCCGACACCCAGGCCCCCTTACACGCCCTCCTCTCAGGCCCCAAGATGAAACCCAGCACACCGGTCACTTGGACAGATGAGCTGCTACGATCCTTTAACGAGTGTAAGGCGAACCTCGGAAGGGCAACGCTACTGTCTCACCCGGAACAGTCTGCCAACCTATCGGTGTCAACAGACGCTTCAGCGACAGCCATAGGAGCTGTACTTCACCAGCGGGCCAGGGGGGCCTGGCAACCTTTGGCATTCTTTTCCAGGAAAATGAGCCCAACGCAACAAAAATACAGCGCCTACGACCGCGAACTCTTGGCCATCTACGAATCAATCAAGCATTTTCGACACATGGTAGAAGGTAAACATTTTACTATCTTCACCGATCAGAAGCCGTTGACCTTCGCCTTCAGGCTGAAAACCGATCAGTGCTCCCCGCGCCAGTTCAACCACCTGGACTACATCGGTCAGTTTTCGACTGATATTCGCCACATTTCCGGGCGGGACAACATCGTCGCAGACACTCTTTCCCGCATCGAGGCCATCACGCAGCCAATCGACTTCGCAGAACTGGCCCGCTCTCAGCTCCAAGACGAGGAGCTTCGCCAGCTGCAGAACCAAGCCACAGCCCTCCGCCTAGAAAAGAAGGCCATGCCAGGGCTGGACGTCGAAGTCATCTGCGATACGTCTGCCGGCCGCCCACGGCCGTTCGTAACCGAACCCTTCCGCCGAGGGGTCTTCGACACGCTACATAGCCTTAGCCACCCAGGAATCAAAGCGTCAACGAAGCTCGTCTCCTATCGATTCGTCTGGCCTGGAATAAAGAAGGATTGCCGAACATGGACCCGCGCATGCCTCCAATGCCAGACGGCCAAGGTGAACAGGCACACTGTCACGCCAGTAGGACAGTTTCCAGTGACAGCCGCCAGATTTCAGCACGTCCACATAGACATCGTCGGCCCCCTGCCACCTTCCGCAGGCTTCAGCTATCTCGTGACCGCAGTCGACCGCTTTACGAGATGGCCCGAAGCCTTTCCTGTACAAGACATCACCGCGGAAACCGTGGCCAAAGCCCTCCTCAATGGATGGATTGCACGATTGGCTGCCCAGAAACCATTACCACCGACCAGGGCCGCCAGTTCGAGTCAGACCTTTTCCGAAAACTCGGAGATTTCTGCGGATTTCGACGAGCCAGAACAACCGCCTACCATCCAGCGTCCAACGGGCTCGTTGAGCGTTTCCATCGCACACTTAAGGCCTCTCTCATGTGCCACGGCAATAAGTGGACCGACTCGCTGCCACTCGTACTTTTGGGAATTAGGGCAGCGTTCAAAGAAGACCTACAAGCTTCAAGCGCAGAGCTCGTCTACGGCGAGCCCCTGAGGGTCCCGGGTGAATTTTTTGTTTCAGACCCCTTGGGACAACCAGAACATCAACTCCTAATCCGGGAACTACGAGAGGGGATGAACAGACTCCGTCCAGTCCCAGGGACGAAACACCGCGAAGACCGCACCTTCATCCACAAAGCTCTCAGAGACTCAACGCACGTCTTCATCAGACAAGACGCCCTCCGGGGCGCACTCGAGCCACCTTACACCGGCCCCTATAGAGTTGTATCGCGGGATGATAAAACTTTCGACGTCGACAGACGAGGTCAAACGATAAAAGTCTCCGCAGACAGGGTGAAGCCAGCTTTCATCTCCCAGGAAAGCACCCCGCCCCCGAACAACGCACCTTCACCGGTAACCAGCCCTCCGTCAACACCGCTGCCCGCAGCCACGACACCGACCGAGACGTTTACACGTGTAGGAAGAAGAGTACGAGCCAGAGAATTTCCGGACTACCAAGTCTATTAGGAGTCGGCAAACCGTCATCGCCCTCCTCATCCGGGACCATCGCTCTGGGGAGGGGGTGGTGTAGTGGCAGCACTTGCCACCCATACACTAACGCCACCAGATGTCTCCACCGGCACACAAGCCTGAGCGGACATGAGATCAGCAACTACTAGCAGTCTGTAACGCGACACGAACGAGCGAACATCCAAACGACTCCAACCCTTTGCTGTATTATTTCTAGTCAATAAACAAGTATTTATATAATATATCAGAGTGTTATTCCTGCCGCAACCCTCCTCTCTATATATATATATATATATATATATATAAATTCAAAATAAAATATATAACTTTTACATTTAAAGGGAAACTAATTATTAAAAATGGGTAAAAAAATGAATGAATTATTAAAAAAACAAATTCTTTTTATCATATAATTTTTAAAAATAATAAACATTTTTATATTTAATATAAAGGATAATGAAATACTTATCTTTTCAGAAACTGTTGCAGTAAAAAAATAAATATCGATGAAGTATTATTCTCTTTGTTTTTTTGAACCGACAGGATGCAACAAAAAATAGGCATAATTGGATTATTATTAAATCTGTATCAATAAAAGAAAAATAATAATGAATAAAGTATAGTATATAAAGTTAATTTCATAAAAATATAAATTTTATATATATATATAGCTACCTATTGAGAATATCAGCAAAAACAAATTTCACAATTTTAATAATTGATTTTGATAATAAAATTAATAGCTAAGATAAATAATATATTAAAGTAGTATAAAAGAAAATAGATAATAAAATTATAAACTAAATAATAAAAAATAACTTTGAAAAAAATTCGTTATTTAAGAGAAAAATGAAGTGAATGTTGACTAGAGGAAACTGTCAAATGGAACGGCACCACGTGATTCCAAGACATATATGCGCGAGTGTCAAAATAGCGCCCCTGGTGGCCTAAGGCGTCCAATGAATTTACCAAAAAATCCTGTGAGTTAACACACCCTGATTTGACAACAAACTCTTCTCTATTGTCAACATATAATTCCATTATTTTTTTTAAATAACGCTTTTATTTCAAACTGATTTTTTATTATTTAGTTTTTAATTTTATTATCTATTTTCTTTTATACTACTTTAATATATTATTTTTCTTAGCTATCAATTTTATTATAAAAAACAATTATTAAAAGTGTGAAATATTTTTTTGCTGCATTCTCAAGAGGTAAGTAGCTATATATATATATAATTTATATTTTTATAAAATTAACTTTATATAAACTGCACTATACTTTATTCATTATTATTTTTCTTTTTATTGATTCAGAGATTTATTACAAATCCAATTATGCCATCTGTTATTATACAAGGCTCAAATTCGCCCCTGTCTTGAATATTTCTCGCATTTGTGGAGAGGAGCCTCCAAGTATTCTCTTAATACCTTAGATGCAATTCAGAGGCGATCTATCAGACTGATAGGCGATCCTACATTAACTGACACTCTCGACTCCCTAGCCCATCGTAGATCTGTCTCCGCCCTATCCCTTTTTTATAGATATTACCATGGCTTTTGTTCTGACGAAATAAAATCGATAATCCCACCAAAGGCCTCATTTGCCCGAAATACGCGATTTTCTAAAATTCAACACCCCTACGCGCTTAAACTAGATACTAATCGAACAAACGCATTCGCCAATTCATTTATCCCTATGACATCTAGAGACTGGAATTCTCTTCCCCGACCGTCTTTCCAGCTACTTATAACCTTCAAACTTTCAAGACCAGCATCCACAGATACCTTCGACCTCTACCCAATCCCTAAATCTCCCCTTATCTTCACGTTACAAGGGTCCACCATGGACTTCAGAGGTTGTACCTTCTTGGTGCAACTTCTTCTTGTATCAATATCATTATAAAAAAAAAAAAAAAAAAATCTGTTTGTTGTGTTTTATCCTGTAAATATCTACGTATATATAAAAGGAATTCTTCATATTACCCAAAATAAACAGGTTATTTTGAAAACAAATAATTAAAACCCATAGACAAAAAACGTTAAGGAAATTATTTTTTCAAAGCTTTTTATATTGATATTATGAAATTGTTTTAGCTATTTGATGATATTTGGTGCATACATATTGGCAGAGATGATCTCGTAATTTACCCAAATAATTACAAAGTTTGTGATAACATTTCGGCAAAAAATTCAAATTCGTCATGGTTCGAAATAGAACAAATTTGAAATCAGGCAGAATTCCAACTTTAAATTTACCTGGTAATAATGGAAATATATATAAAATATAAATACCATTCTACAATAACGGAGTTAAAACTAATTAATTTTCTTTTTAAATACCTTTACAGGAATGAGTGAAAACAGAGCTGAAATATTAGATTTTCCGCCCACAAGCAGAAGATCTTCAAATCGATCTTCTACATCATCTGCTTCTTCTTCTTCACGACGAGCCATGCCTGTTTCGGACGTTGGTTGTCATCTTTTAGCGATCGACACCTTATTTCGCTCTTCTGAACAATTCTATGAAAAGAAAGACCAAGTTTTCGCAGCCACGATATGCGCCGACGGTTCGGTCCCCGTTTGCCTTAAATCTTCTTTTTTGATGTTAAGAAGCAGTTAGTTCTTTACATCAGCAGTTATCAAATTTTTAGAATTCGCGCGAAGCACTTTACACTGACATTTTTATACTCCAGAACATTATTTAAAATTCTAAATTTGTAATTATTATTATTATAATTGTTAATTTATTAATTTTTTTAAAACGTCAAACAATTGTGAAAATCTAATTTATATTAATATTAATTTATCATTTGATTTTCGGATTTTTTGGAGCTGGAGATGGCTTATAAAATCAGATCATTATCTGGTTAGTATTATATTATAAGTTTAATAAATCATTAATTGACAGACAGTTCATGGATTTTCATGGATGTTTCGCAGACATTTTTTAAAAACAGCATCTTCAGTGCCTGATTGAGAAAAAATGGATAAGATAAGATAAGAGGAAAACATGGCGGCCGAGTGTGTTCTTTTTTAATCTGGCTCTCTCTTCTTTCCTCATTTTATGCGATTTTTTTTTGGGCTATATCTTTTTTATTTGTATCCTCGTGTGCGACATTCGAAGGCCTTCCTGGTGAACTCGGTCAAGTTTTTTGTGTCTCCATTCCTCCCGGCGTGGAAGAAAAGCTTTCAAGTTATTTATACGTATATATAAAAATATATATGTGTATATATATTTATTTCTCTGATGACCAATTCTAATTGTGGTACGTGATGGAGGAATTGTTTCCGACCAACTATTCATATTTTGTAGGGCTTGCAGGAAACCCTTCCATCTGATTGCGTTAATATCAAGTTAGATGACCTACCTGTTATGATTGATGCTAATGGCATTTCAAAGTTTTCATGTCAGAAGTGCACTAAGAGGAGCCAGTTGCCGGGTTCACTGCTCCCGGCTGTGAAGACAGGTCTTCATGAGAAGGCCCCTCAGGCATCTTTGTCAAAGGTGGAAACAACAAACCGGACAAGGTGTTGAAGATGTTATTTGCGATCCAGGGCGATATGCATGCCTGAGGGAAGAGGTGACCCTCTCTCAAGGGTGAGGTGGACGTCATTGAGAACCGAAAAATAAGGACCTTAAGGCTCTTTTTAGTTAAAAACTGAATACAAAAATGCTTCGACAAATGTGAGTCATCCACCGACCAACTCGCCATTAACCGCAACAGCGCAACCTGGCAGAAGCTATGCTAATATAGCATCCGTAAATCTGCAGCCCTCAACATCGACGGCTGCTGGCCTGAACATCTCTAAACAAGTGCCAACTGAAAATCAACAGCAGGGTTTCAAGGTATGTCTTACAAAAAGAAAAAACCGACCATCGTCTACAAGGGGACAAATCTCAAATATAACGCTACAAACATCCGAGCGCAGGGACCCAAGGAGAGCCATTTTGTCACCCCTCTTTGGCTTCGAAAACTTCAGAGAAATTGGTTGAAGACCACATTAAAATAAATCTGAAAATCAACAAGGCTGAATGCACAAGGTTGAAACAAGGTTCGACTCATATGCCTCGTTTCATATCTTACTAGAAGAACCGGACTTGTCCAAGGCAATGGATCCTGTGGCATTGCCTGACGGCGCCCTAATTTCCACATTTTGGGAAGACTGAAAGAAGACCAGAAGTTTGTACCGTGTCAAGATTCTACAAATCAAACGGATGGTGAGAACGAAAGTGCTAATAATAATAGTTCAAAAAAACTTAAAAAAAGTGAGCTGAAACTCTTGTGTTGGAATTGTCAAGGTTTCTCAAAATTTAGAGATTTAGTTAAGGATGGGGATCTCGACTTTGGCGAATTAGACATAATATGTATTTATGAAACTTGCTGGTAAGTTTGCCAACCACTGATGAAATACTTTTAAGTGACTTTAATATGTTCAGCTCAGTTGGAACTAAAGAAAAATCTAGGGGGGAAGAGCTAGTGGGTGTATAACTGTATTTGTTAAAAAAAAATTTAATGTTGAAACAATTAATAAGTGTAATTTATGGGTTTTTCTAAGGATTGAACATGTAAATTTTAATTGTATTCTGGGAACACTTTATTTCTCTCCAAGTAAAGACATCTACTTTTGTCTTGAAACCCTGGGTGAGATTATGGCATATGCCCTGAATGATTTAAGATCTTTTGATTTTATGTTGTAGGAGATTTTAATGCCCGGATTGGAAGTCTGAACCAAGTTGAAAGTGACATTTGTACGGGGTCTTACATTGAACCGGGTAGATCTACTTTGGATCCAACTCTGAATTCTAGAGGTAGAGAGTTAGTTAAATTTATGGAGGAATGGGGCTTGCTGGTGTTAAACGGTCGTACCCACACACACATAGAACTTTATTTTCAATTTTAAAAAAATAAATGTTTTTTTTTTTTTTACAAATTTTTTTTTCAAATTTCATAATCTCATATTTTAAGTTCATTAAAATAAAAAAAAAATTGTTATAAATTCCCCAATGATTTGGCCGCCGTTTTTTGGCCTCTGCATGCGACGACGCACGTGTTGCACTCCCGCTAGGCACGGGCTCGTATGGGGAAGGCGCCCCCCGGATCCGCCCTTGATTTCAGGTGGGATTTATAACAAAACAGGTGTGTTTACAAATTAAGTTGAAGTGGTTTTTTTATATATAACTTTTAAACAAATCTATTTAATTTTATGTTTTTATTTAAGATTTATTATTATTTTCCTATTTATTTCTTATAATATGGGAAAATGTGGGAAAATTGGTGTACGAGTAAACAAAGATAGACATAATGTGTGGACTACTAGAAGCTAGAAACTGGGTGCGGGGTGGGGATGGAGGGGGTGTAGGTGGGAGGGGGGTTCGGGGGGCCGGGTTGAGTTGAGCGGAGTGAGGGTAGCGTTGGGGTTCACTGGTGGGGGCGAGGTTCGTGGTTTCAGGGGGGGGGGGGGTCCAGTGGGGCGTGTACTATATATATGTATTTTTTAACAAGTTACTGTGCACTGCTCGGTGGCTCCAGGTACTGATTATTATTAGCAAACCTAATCGCCTAAATGCCAGCTCGAAATGAAGTTATAAGAGCCGAACCGAGCCGAACTGAATATATCTTAACCGAACCGGCAACGACTTTTACATATTCGATTTTTTTTGGACACTTAATAATTATTTTTTAATTAATATTCATTTTCTAAAAGAATCCGTAGTCAGAAGCGGCGCCACACGGAATCCGTGATACTACAAGGTTTCCGTGGTTTCTATAAAAAAACAATTGAAAAATAAAATAAAAAAATACAAAAAACAGTAGATTTTAAACGCAATATCTTGAAAACTAACAAAGCTACACCTATTTTTTGATTAACTGATAGATTCGGAGCCATTTCAATACAACTTCACGCCAGAAGCACTTGTTCTATACTGGCTTGGTGGTCGGCGACACCTTGTTTGGTCGGGTAGGGCAGTCTTGTCAGGAGGTGTGTAGGGGCCTTAAAAGTATATCTAATCGAATATAAGAGATAAAAATAATTAAATTTTATCTTCTGAATTTTTTATCTAGTTAGACCAAATGTCTTGCTTCAATATTAATTATGAAACTTCGCGGCGCACCTGTGAAGAAACTGCAGGTCCTTGGGGCGCCGCGGCGCACATTTTGAGAAAAAATTTTAAGCGGATATTATAGTCTACTAGTCCAGGGCTTCAAAAACTATGATTCGCGAAAGTGAATTTTAGTGTAGCGAAACCGAGAGGTGAACTGCGATTGGAATTAGGTGTACTCCGTCTTTGGAATTCATTAGATAATCTATTGTTATCTATTGTCTTCTACTTGGAAATAATAGTGGAAGTGGAAGTAGGTGTACACAATTTTAGGTCGCGGATCACCCCTCGAGCGAAACATTGGGCAACAATGACTTCTGTCAAACAGTCAAAATGGGGTTGCCAATCAAAAAAGTTTAAGAAGCCATGGTCTGGATTTTATTCTTCGAAAACTTATGGAAAGATTTTGCAAATTTTTCTAAGTTTAGAAGAAAAAAAATTATTGATATAATATCATAAAAATTTCAATGTTTTAAAAGAGTTTATAATTTAATGCCGGGCCGCATGCGAGTTGACCCGAGAACTAACCTGCTTTCCGGGCAGTCAGTTTTTTATCCTTGAAATAAACCTCTCAGCGACCCGCAATATATACTAAAGCGAACAATTTTCATTCCATTTATTTAGAACGGGGATTTTATTTTATTATAAAATTCTATAATTATTTTATTGATTAAACGCTGCTGTAGAGAAAGTTCATCTGAAGAAAAAATAACTAACTGGGCAACGGGAAGAGGGAAGAGGCGGACATTGATGCATGCAGGGTGTATAAAATGGAGAAGGAGAAGGCGGAAGATATAGAGAGAGACTGGGAGGAATTTGGGGATGAATGTGCAAGATTGGTTGGGGGGGGGGGTCACGAGGATAGAGGAGGGTCCACAGGAAGATTGAAGAAACGGGAGCAAGAGAAGAAACCAAAAACCCATAAGGGTTACCCTCATGAACAAATTTTTGTTATTCATTTGTTTGTATGATTCTGTTTTAGTTGATTTAATTTACTCTGTATCTTTAATATTGAATGAAATAATTTCTAAAACAAACAAATAAAATAATACCGTTACAAAGAAGATGCAGCATCGTCCAAGTAAAACTGCTACTTAAAATTTCGTTATAGAAAAAAAATGTGATCGAATAAATACGGGAGGTGTGGAGGGGGGGGGGGGTAGTCTTATTTAACAGACACGGTTGTATTGTATTGCTTTTATTTTTTTAAATTAAAAAGCTTTTCTTATTGACGTACAAATAATAAACTCATAAAATAATGCAAAAATTTGACCAGCTATATTCAGATCACTACACGAATTTACACACTTTGAACATACACATAAAGAAATAATTAAAAAAGGATCTTAAAAATAATTAAAATCTGATTATACTGTGAATAATTTATGTTTACAGGTATTTTTCTAAATTATCTTCAAGTTATTATGTCTACGGTCACTTAAAAGTGATTTATACGAATACGATGAACAGGAAAGGTCCACATCCACCGACTTAATGGGCGCAAATTTAAAGGAACTTAAAACCCCCACTTTTATTTTGAAAGAAAAAGATTTCAAACTTTTCGGCATTTTCGAGTAGAGTACCTATAGTAACTAATCAAGTCAAAGTACACCTGAATAATAAGAAAAATAAGTGGATTGTTGTTTATTAGCTATGTTTAGATCGTCCAAAATTACACTCTTGTCTCTTGTCGTTGAGGCCTATTTGTGTTTTCTTCGAATTTAAATTAGTGTCCCCCTGTTTTATTTCATCTTTTTTCATTCTTGCTCCGAAAAGTTACTTTTCAAACATCTGTATTTGGCGAGAAATATGCAATATTCTTCAAATATGCAAAAAATTGCAGTATAAAATTTAACCCACAGTATCCTTTTTTTTTTTTATCGTGGGGAAATGCTTTTACGCACGCACTTGCCGAGAGGGACTAACCCCCTCTAGGAGGGACTACCCAATAAAACCACATACTTTCAACCTTCTCCCCCCCCCGAAACCGCCAAAAAGCATTACTTCGGGGAGGGCGGTGTCTTGAATCTCTAGCTTTTATATTTTTTGTTTCTTCTTCTTTAATGCGCATGATGTTTCTTAGCATGTCGGCCACAGTTATCCAGTCTTGGCTTGACCTCAGCAAGAGATCAACTACATTATATTTTGTTATGTCAGTATCGCACTTCTTACCAGCAACATATCTTATATGGGTCCATCTTTGACAGTGAAATATTGTGTGTTCAGGAGAGTCCTCTCTTCGCAATACCAGCATTTGCTTGTATATCTTTTCTTCATCTTATATAAATATGTGCCAAAGACGCCGTGACCAGTAATTGCTTTGTGTCATAAAAGTCTACGTTTCCCCATTTCCTGTTATTCCATGTATGGATATTTTGAATGAATATCTTGGCCCATCCTTGATAGTTTTGCCATTGCTCTTCCCAGGCTATCATGAGTTTCTTTGCCTCTTCTTTGTACGATTTTCCCCGGTTATATATGGCTACTCTTTCCTCAACTTTAATTTAATCGGTAATCCTGAGATTGCTAGCGCTGCCATTGTGGATACTGTTCTATATCCAGATATTACTCTAAGGCCATTCTTCTGTTAAGGCTTTCCAATAACCTCTCATAATGCTTGAAGCGCAAAACATGCGCCCAGATTGAGCTCCGTATAGATAACAGAAGAAACCACGTTTGCTAAGGTGAGTCTTTTTTTGCAGTAGGACCTCTCGTATTGGATGTAATTCTAGCTAATGCCATATATGTTTTGTTAGCTTTTTCTGCAGGTTTTTCGAATGTGTGTTGTCATTTTTATGTCTTTATCAATATGTAAGCCCAAGTATTTAATTGACTTTCGTGCTCTTTATACTAACACCTCTATTTTAATATCTATCTCTTTGAGTTTCTTTTCCATTAAGCAGGACTGTCTAGTTTTTTTTGGAGCAAGCTTGATCCCCATCACAGACAAATGGGATGCTATTTTCATGGATGCATATTGACAGAGTTCTTCTAGCATTGTTTTTGTTTTAGGCAGACACTATGACTGCTAAATCATCAGCGTAAGCAACCAGAACCACCCCTTGATGTATCTTCGTATGCAGTATTTCATCGTAAAAAATGTTCCATAGAGTTGGTCCTAGTACCGACCCCTGCGGGACGCCACAGGTGGTGCGTACGATTTTTTCCATTTGGAGTTTGAATAAAACGGTCCGTCAAATAAGATTGGATTATCCTTGATTAGTAGTTGCTAATTTTAGCCTTCTTCAGAGCATCTATAATTTTTCCCAGGGAGTGAATTAAAGGCACTTTCATGTCCAGTGTAATCATAGCACAGAATTCTTGATTTTTATATGCTTTTCTTTTATTCTTTCAGGGATTTTCATTACTTCTGTCACCGCATCTATAGTAGATTTTCTCCTTTCTAAAACCATATTGGTGATTATGAAGGATGTTATTGTCTTCTAGTTCTCTTTCTAGGTACGTTTTTATTAGTGTCTCAAGTAATTTGCCGATAATATCCAGAAGGCATATTGGTCTGTAGGTTTTTGGAGCAAGGACCTGTTTTCTTGGTTTTTTCTATAAGTATAAGTTTGGATAATTTCCAAATATTCGGAAACTCACCATTAATTAGGCATTGATTAAAGACCTTGGTAATAATTAGCGGGTTTTTCACAACGAATGTCCTAATAACTTCAGGGGGGATATGATCTGGCCCGGGTGATTTCTTATTCTTAATACTCTTTGCTGCTGTTGTTATTTCTTCATGATTAAAAAGAGGTATTTCCTCGCTCCCCAGTTTGACTTTTGGCCATTTTTTTATTGGATGTCTAGGGAACAACTTGTCGATTTGCTCCGAGATTTCTCATCACTCATCTTCAATTTTGGTCTCAGTTTTAGTTTGTTAGTAACTATTTGATAAGCCCTTGCCCCAGATATCATCTTCGAGTTCATCGCAGAGTTGCCGCCATGCTGCAATTTTTTGGCTATATATAGCTTTCTTTAAGTCCCGCTTTGCCTTTTTATATTCATTAAGTGCCTCTAGTTTTTGACTGGCTGTAGCTGAGGTTTTATTGATTCTTATAACATTTCTTCTCTGTCGAATAGATATCTTTCTTATTTCAGCAATTTCTGAGTTCCACCAATATACAGGGGGTCTGCGGGCAGAGTACCTTTTGGAAAGCAGTTATCACACAAAGATTTTATCTGATTTATAAGATCCCGAGGCAAGTTATTTTTATTTGTTTGGAGGCATATTGGAAGGTCCTGGCAGCTATTCTCGAAGTTTCTGGTGCCCTCCGAGTTATTCGCCACCCGTTCTGTCTTGATCGAATATATTGATTTTTGGCCGATTTTTTTATTTCAAATCTTATTGAACGATGGTCGCTCATGTTTTCGTCGTGTTCGTCAACTCGCCAATCATCCACCAGAGCGCACATCCCAGGAGACGCCAGCGTTATATCTATGATGGAGCTTCCGTTTGCATTAAGGAAAGTTGGTATAGTCCCTCTGTTTAAAGCTGCTAGATTATTTATGTCCACCCATTCTTCTAAACTTTGTCCTTTTTGGTTTACGACGCTAGATCTAAAGATCATTGATTTGGCGTTTAGGTCTCCGCCAATGATAAATTCTTTGTTCATCCCTCTTATATGGTTTCCCAGGTTATATAAGTACGATCGAACTCTTCAATTGACCTATTGGGAGAAAAGTAGCATGAATAAATTGCAATCTCCATTATTTCCACGCAGACGAAGCCCTTTCCGCTGCTAAAGTTTAGGACTTCTATATTTTTATCAACTCTGACAAACTGTATCGCGATCACTGTCGCAAAATTCGTTTGCTGCTCTATTTTTGTTTGGTTCTTGTCCAATCACTACATCTATCTTTTCTTCATAGATTTTTTGTGTTAATAGATCATGAGCGGCTTTACAGCGATTGAGATTAATTTGTATCACCTTAAGGTCTTTGGTGTATTTGTTTTTATTGTTGTCTTATTCATTACGATAATGTTGTTTCGTGGAAGATTTAAGACCCGGCGTGGTTCCAGAAAATTAAAGCTGCTTTTTGATCCATGATAATTTTTTCTTTTCTTTTTTTTCCCTTTTTTTTTATATATGTATATAAAATGAAATTTAAAAATTATAGAGGTCAACTAAGTATTATTTTTTAGTATTCTTCTTTTTTTATTCTATGTGTCGATGTTGTTTTTTGTTTATTTTTTGTATGATTCTTTGACTTTATGGCGTTTCTGAGTAAATATCACTTGTGCAGGGGATGTTTTGTTCAGTGTCGAATTTTTCGACACATACTAGATTTAGTTTTAATGGTTCGAGAGCTGAGAGGGAGTTATTGTTTGTAATTCATCAATTTGTGATTTTTTCTTGCTTATTTGTTTCAGTATTTTTATTTTCTTTATTTAATAAGGTTTTGATTTGCGCTGTTAAGGTAGTGATTTGTTCAGTTAGAATTTTTACTTGATTTTTTAGGTCTTCGCAGGAAGAGCAGGGTCTGGGAGTATTTTGGATTTTTGATGCATAAGTTGATAGTGGATTGTTTATTTTTTTCTGGAGTTGAGCCTTAGCGGCGGGAGTAACTGATATTTTGGTCTGATGCTGATTTCAGGATTCCTTTTTCTTTTAGAAAAAATAGGACAAGATCGGGAAAAGGCAGGGTGGGGACCCTGACAATTGTGACATTTTTTTTCGTTAAGACATTCATTTGATTCACTTTTCTGGCAGTTTTGTTGTGCGCAGAAAGCACAAATTTCATGTTTGGATTGACAAAATTTCTGAGAATGACCATATGACATGCACCTACGGCAAAGAAGAGGATTTGGAATATGTTTCTTGACAGAGAGACTATAGAAACCTGCTCTAATCTTAAGTGGAAGGGTTGGAGTGCCAAAATTTAGAATTATTAATGGTGTAGTTTTTAATTGGTTATTCTCTTGCGCGTTATTTTTTATAAAGATCTATTACGTTGATCTTTAAGTCGTCCAGTAATGTTTTTGCAAGTCAATTAGGTCGTTACAGTATATAACGCCTTTACAGGTGTTTAGTTTATGGTGGGGTCTACGTTGATCGGAGTATCGGGCATAAGACATTTTAGTTTCATTAAAGCCGTACTTGCTTATCACTAAATGTTTCCACCAAGATTGAACCATTGCGTAGCTTCCTAATTGTTTTTACTTCCTCGCTTGGTAAGTACACTTCGTTTTATGATAAAAGGAGAGACTTTATTTAGTCTCTGATTTTTATCGACGTGACTCAGAACCAAGAAACGTGGCAATGGTTTTTGAGAATTTTTTCTCCAATTCGATAGAATCAAGGCTATCATTCGATTCAATTTGTTGATTGAAGTCGGGTTTAGTTTCTAGGTTTCATCGAGGAAGACTTCATCATGCTCGAGTAATTGGGCATTAGCGACCCGCAAGGCCCAAAAATAATAAATAAATTCTATTGTAATAATATGTAAATGAGGAGGTATCAGCCAAAGATGGAATCACTGGGTTCAATAAAACACCTTTAATGAGACGTTTCGGCCTAAATTTTATTTGGCCATCTTCAGTCAATTAGGCTAAAAATTTTTTTACAAATGGATGTTAATTGATATATATTTTTATAAAAAATTATAAGTTGACCAAGTTGGTTATTTAGACTTACAGTTATACACAAAATGCGGTACACACATGTGATCGAACCAAGCCTTGTCAAAAATAAAAATTTCTTTTAGCTTCATGCGAATTTTTAACGTGCCTGGACCCAAAAGTTTCAGAATGAAAGTAATGAGTTTATATAAATCTTTTCTATATATTACATTATAATTAGATATTTGACCCTTATGTGAGGTCATCATATATCCCATCATTATTTATTTACAAACAGAAAATCCAAATTAGAATCTAATTACTTTTAAATCACATGCATTTTTTCATTCAATCAAATTATACAAATTCTTATAAAAAAAATTTTCAAAAAAGTTTCTATACATTAAGTTCAAGAAAACAACTGTTGGCTCATTTCACACAGGATAGATGTATAAATATTGGAAAGAAACATACAATCTCTTTTAAAATTGATAGCCTTATCACCTGCTATTTTTATATATAGCATTTCGGCTATGGATCTTTTATAGAAGTTATCAATCTTGACCAATATTTTCGCATTATCGTAATCAAAAGAATGACTATGTTCGGCTGCGTGGGTGGAGAGTGCAGTGTTGGTCTTTTTATTTCGAACACTTAATTTATGCTCATATATAATTTTTAGTGAACGTGAACTTTGCCCTATATAGGTGCTAGAATTTGATGGACAATCTAGACAGTTAATTTGATAGACAATATTATTACATAATTCTCTAGGGGTTGGATCTTTATTATTAAATAAAAATTGAATATTGTATATATTTTTGTGGGCAATGTTCACGTTGTAAACTTTAAAAAGTTTTTTTATTTTTTCGGATATGCCGTGAATATAAGCAACAGAATAGTATGGTCCGACCTGGTTATTTGAATTATTATGGCAGGCTATGTGTTGAATACTTTGAATTTTGAACCCAAATTCTCACCAGGACCTATCAATATAAGTAAACTGAATGGTAATATTATAAAAAGCCTAACAGATTGCGAGTATGTAGTCCGATTTGGAGAATTCGATGATTGTCAGAAAACCCTACTAAGATCTAAGGTAGCGAACATTTTCACCAACTTTAGAAATAAAAATAATAATAATATAAATGATGCATGTAAAAATGGTAACAGGTCTATACTTTCAGATATAGCTAAGACTATCAGATATAAAAAATCCAACCCTCAAATAACGTTTACCCAATCGGTTATTACTACAACTGAGTCATATAATCACAATATGATATCTCTCTTATCGGATAAAGATACATATGAGGAAATTAAACATATACCAATTAGCAGATTAGAAGGTGAAATTAAAGAATTTTTGACAGGTTGCCTAAATGATGATTTAATTGATAGAAAGACCTACAATAAATTGAATCCAAAAAACACCACCTTAGCTAAAATATACTCTGTCATCAAGATACATAAGGGCGCCTACCCTGACCATCCATATAGACCGATAGTCTCCACGGTAAATTATGCTAATTCTGAGTTATCAAAGTATATAGCCAGTATTTTACAATGCCTCACGGCAAACGATAATTATAAAGTGTTAAATTCCATTACAACTAAAAATAGACTAAAAGATATTACCATACCCCGGGGACAAGTCCTGATTTCTTTTGATGTTGAGAGTTTGTTTACATCCATCCCTTTAGACTTTTTTATGCTCTGTGTTGAGGAGTATTGGGGTGAAATTTGTGAATTTACGTTGATGCCTTTGGCTAAATTCAAAGAAGCTTTGAATATTTGCCTATTTAGGAACTATTTCAGTTTCCGTGGCAAAATTTATTTACAGTTAAGAGGACTCCCTATGGGAGGTTCCTTAAGTCCAATTGCTGCAGAAATTGTGATAAGAAAGTTTTACCATCAATGCGTTGAACCTCTGGGTTTGGTGTTTTATTTGCAATATGTCGATGATTCTGTCTCTTGTGTGCCTGAATGCTCTATTTCAACAATCCTTAAAGGTTTTAATGAATTCCATCCAGATATCAAATTTACTTTTGAGGTAGAGAGGGATGATAGGATTTCGTTTTTGGATTTGGAAATAATAAAGAAAAGCGATGGCTCACTATCATTTGATATATATAAAAAGGCTTCAAATAGTGGAAGGATATCCAACTACCTCTCCAACATACCTTTCCTATATAAGATCAATAGTCTGAACTATTTTTTGAGGAGAATTTTTGTTTTGTGTGATGATGAGTTTAGGCAGAAAAATATTGAGAACTACATAGACATGGCTGTATCGAATAACTACCCTATGCACATTATTAATAGGACAATCAGAGAATTCTCAAATAAACAAAATAATTTAAATGACAATGTTAACATTTTAACAAATAATAATAATTCAAATAACCAGGTCGGACCATACTATTCTGTTGCTTATATTCACGGCATATCCGAAAAAATAAGAAAACTTTTTAAAGTTTACAACGTGAACATTGCCCACAAAAATATATACAATATTCAATTTTTATTTAATAATAAAGATCCAACCCCTAGAGAATTATGTAATAATATTATAGGAATAACCCTGATGATGGATGAAGATGAGTTTTTTGACTCGAAAGGCTTGATGGAAAGATGTCGGAGGAGCGCCGATGTCGTCGATTTTCTTCAGAGGTGAAAACCTCTCTTGGTGGCGTAAAGCCGTGAAATTTGCTTTCCCAAAATAAGAATTGGCCCGGAGGCTTGTGAAAAATGCTTTTTAAAATAAGAAATTGCCCTGAGGCAGTGAAAAATGCTTTCATACAAAATAAATGGCACAAGGCCCGAAATTTATTACTTCTTCGTGGTTACAAGATTTCGTACAGCGTTGTTCCTTTAATCGTTCCAAAGTCGACAGGCGAACTCTTGGAGAGCGTAAAACAGCTCTTCACACAGCGAGAGCTGAATTGCAACTGACTCGCTAATTACGGCTTCGCTTCTTTTATAGCCGTCGATTTAATTGGTAATTAAGGTGATTGGCTGATAATTTTCCCTAGATCGCGCTCGATTAATTATAAAAGGGCGTGGTCTCCTTCTTCGATAATTAGTCTTTCATGAGCCACGAATCGATTAACATCGAAAATTAAATTACATTTCTAATTGAATAAAAAAGCAGAAAATTGATTCCTACATTCTCCCCTTTTTCAATCAAGTTACGACTCGGAACTTATAACCAATCATCTTTTACATAGTTAAATATTTCAACTTAAATTAATTTAGTTATTGTCTTTTCTTCTTTAAAACCGTTTAGGTATTTTTAACTTAATCATAAAATACAGAATTATATTTTTTTTTTTTTTTTTACAATGAAATAGCACTTAAAACTAAACTTAACTATTGTTATTTTTTTACAAAACAAATTGATCTTGAAAATTACTTGAACAAAACAAAAAAAATTTTATGCTTAAACTTAGTGTTTTTTAATTGTCTATTTCTTTGATTTTAACTTAAAAAACTAACACTTTCACACATTAATTTTCACTTTTTCTCACTTTTTGCACATGACACTAAAAAAAAAACACTTTCATATTATTTTCACAACATTTTCACTCACTTATCTTGATTACACTCAGTGACCAGGGCTTCATGTATTCAGCGCACGTAGAGGTGAAGATTGGTCCTTCGGTGAAAGCTTCCTTCTTGACGTCTGTAGGTGTCGTTCATCTTCTTTCGGATGATTCGGTAAGGGCCAAGGAATTTAGGTTTAAGTTTCCTGCCTGGGCCAACCTGTGTCCTCCTAATCGCTACAAGACCCTTCCTACTTCGTATTGCCTGTGCACATCTTTTGGGGTCGTAAGTCTGTCTGTTTTCTTGTTGTATCTTTACGATTTGTTCTTTAGCTTGTTCTCTAAGTTTGTGTCGTTCTTTTTGGAAAGTTTTAACTGGTATTGAGGGGTAATTGAAATTAATTTTATGAGCTTTAAGACCACTAAACTTTGTAACGTCATAGGCTGCGTAATCATTTTTGCTTTTGATTCTAATTTTCTTCGTAAGTCCCCCAATTCTTCTTGCTTGAAACCTTAACCTTGTCTTTGTTCATAGGTGAATTTGTCCCTTGACCATCTTCTAATGACTTTCTTTACTTGAGATATCTTTACTTTCTTCTTTCAAAGCGTTAGCTGTTTTTGCAAAATGACTGTCTCGATCTGATAATTTCTTGTGTAAATTTTTAATTTTTCTTTAAGTTCTTTTATTGTTTTTGCTCCATATAATATCGTTTTATTGTGGCTGTTGTCCTGTATGCCATCTAGTATATATTCTATCAGCGCTTCGTCTTCTAAATTCCCTCTGCTTGCTAGCTCTCTCATAATTAGGAAATATTCGTATACGTGTTCGCCTCTTTGCAATTTTCTCCTAGCTAGCTGCTTGTGAATATCCGCGCTGTTTACTCGTAATGAAAATTCTTCTAATAATGCTTCTTTTAATTTTCCCCACGTATTAATGTGTCGCTCACTTTCAATGAATAATCTAGCTAGCCCCGTTATTAGTCGTCTGCCAAAGTTAAATAATTGTAGGCTACTCCAGCTTTGAATATTTGCCTCTGTTTCTATGTCTTGTACCCATTTTTCTATTGGATAGTTATCCGTTCCGTTGAATTTCTTTAATAATGGCTCTATATCTCGAAAGTCGATTGTACTGTGTTCGTTGATTCTATTTTCTACTGTTCTGTCTTTAATATAACTTCCGTCTCCTATGGATTCTATTGAGATATCAGTTTTGATCAGCATGTTCCAAATTTTATTAATTAATTGGTATTTATTGCTATGAGTCACTCCTAATATTTTTCCAAATGCATTTAATGTGTCATTGTCTAGTTTAGTTAAGAATTCTGTTTTTTCTTGGTAAGGTACTGACCCCTTCTCGAATTCAAAACCTGGGAATTTCTTTATTTTTTCCCTTCTATTCCTTACTCCTATTTCGTCGTACAGTAGGTAGTGTAGATTCTTTATTACATCTTCATCTGCTTCCCCAATTCGTTTAGCTACGTCTGGTGTATCTTTTAGCATTGGCATGATTGTGTGGTGGTCTTATTAGTGATAAGAGGGGTAGGTGTACAGGTGAGTAACCGTTGACCCTTACCTTGGTGTAATCCTTTTACGGCTGCTCTGGTTCTGCTGTTATCCACGAGTGGCGCTGCCGTCGTCGTGTTGTCTGGCCTTCGCTTGATCGCCTCAGTCGATAGCCGCTGCTGCTGCCTGCTACGTCGCCTGCCTTCGCTCGTCGCTTGGCTGCCGGGCGCGCTAAATGTGTTTGCCCGCGCAAAAACGGTCGGTGCCTCGAGGCGAGTCAAGACAAACCTCCTTGGGTCCGAACCGAGATGGTCCAGCTCCGTCCGATAAAGCCTTTAACGAATCCGCGGCCGAGCCCCCAAATTTATAGGAAATAATCCCGATGATGGATGAAGATGAGTTTTTTGACTCGAAAGGCTTGATGGAAAGATATCGGAGGAGCGCCGATGTCGTCGATTTTCTTCAGAGGTGAAAACCTCTCTTGGTGGCGTAAAGCCGTGAAATTTGCTTTCCCAAAATAAGAATTGGCCCGGAGGCTTGTGAAAAATGCTTTTTTAAAATAAGAAATTGCCCTGAGGCGGTGAAAAATGCTTTCAACAAAATAAATGGCACAAGGCCCGAAATTTATTACTTCTTCGTGGTTACAAGATTTCGTACAGCGTTGTTCCTTTAATCGTTCCAAAGTCGACAGGCGAACTCTTGGAGAGCGTAAAACAGCTCTTCACACAGCGAGAGCTGAATTGCAACTGACTCGCTAATTACGGCTTCGCTTCTTTTATAGCCGTCGATTTAATTGGTAATTAAGGTGATTGGTTGATAATTTTCCCTAGATCGCGCTCGATTAATTATAAAGAGGCGTGGTCTCCTTCTTCGCTAATTAGTCTTTCACAAGCCACGAATCGATTAACATCGAAAATTAAATTACATTTCTAATTGAATAAAAAAGCAGAAAATTGATCCCTACAATATTGTCTATCAAATTAACTGTCTAGATTGTCCATCAAATTCTAGCACCTATATAGGGCAAAGTTCACGTTCACTAAAAATTAGGGTATATGAGCATAAATTAAGTGTTCGAAATAAAAAGACCAACACTGCACTCTCCACCCACGCAGCCGAACATAGTCATTCTTTTGATTACGATAATGCGAAAATATTGGTCAAGATTGATAACTTCTATAAAAGATCCATAGCCGAAATGCTATATATAAAAATAGCAGGTGATAAGGCTATCAATTTTAAAAGAGATTGCATGTTTCTTTCCAACATTCACACATCCATCCTGTGTGAAATGAGCCAACAGTTGTTTTCTTGAACTTAATGTATAGAAACTTTTTTGAAAAATTTTTTTATAAGAATTTGTATAATTTGATTGAATGAAAAAATGCATGTGATTTAAAAGTAATTAGATTCTAATTTGGATTTTCTGTTTGTAAATAAATAATGATGGGATATATGATGACCTCACATAAGGGTCAAATATCTAATTATAATGTAATATATAGAAAAGATTTATATAAACTCATTACTTTCATTCTGAAACTTTTGGGTCCAGGCACGTTAAAAATTCGCATGAAGCTAAAAGAAATTTTTATTTTTGACAAGGCTTGGTTCGATCACATATGTGTACCGCATTTTGTGTATAACTGTAAGTCTAAACAACCAACTTGGTCAACTTATAATTTTTTATAAATATATATATCAATTAACATCCATTTGTAAAAAATTTTTTAGCCTAATTGACTGAAGATGGCCAAATAAAATTTAGGCCGAAACGTCTCATTAAAGGTGTTTTATTGAACCCAGTGATTCCATCTTTGGCTGATACCTCCTCCTTCATCTAGTATAGTTTCATCACAGCCACGAACTCTTACAATAATATGTAAATTGAGTAAAAAAAAAAAAAAAAAAAAAAATAATAATAATAATAATATAAAATTGGAAGCTCTTATCTGATTAGGAGAATAAATATGAGATGTTGAATATTTAACGCAGGCTCAATCAATGTTTATTGAAAAATAAATACAATGTCACAGCACAAATAAAGAGATTAGCTTATTCCATCAGAGCGATTAAGTTACACGTCTTTACTCGGTGAAGGCTGAGCTCGAACTGAACTATTCTGGGTAAAGTGTGCAGATGAGGTGGCTATAGTGGCTGACCATGAGGAGGGACTCGGGGAAATGCTGGCAGAACTGGAGATTTATTGAGGTGAAAAATCAAAGATAATAAAATAGAAAGGGAAAAAGCAAGAGTGGAGAAAAGTGGAGGAAGTAGAAAAGATAAAATATTTGGGACTACATAGACACGTCAATAGATTCAAAAAGGGAGCAGATAAAGAGCCAGACGAACAAGGCAAAGAAGATTATTAAAATTGTATGGGGATTGATGAAAAGGGCGAATATTGAAAATCAGTGGTGATGTACGGGGTAGAAATTTAAGGGTTGGTGGAAAAGACCCGAAATCGAGAAAGTTGGTACAAGGAGCATTCATCAAAATGATAATGCGAGCCTCAAGAAACACAACAAATTGCGACGTTTCGCAATAAAACTAAAAAAGTTGAGAATGAAGGAAAATCAAGGTATTTTAAAATCCCATATATAAAGGGCTTGTCAGAAGCTATTTCTATATGTTTTAAAAAAACACCTATAAGACCTGCTTTCTAGAACATAAAAACTATTGGCCAAGTATATACTAAATTAAAAGATAAAAGTGAATCAATGAAATGTTCAGATTTGGTTTATAAAATTAAATGTAGTTGTGAAAAAGTCTATATTGGGCAAACAAAACAACTGTTGGAAACACGAATTTCCCGACACAAAAAGGACTGTGAAGAACGGAATAAGGATAAGGTGGGAAAATGGGCGTTAGCTACCCATCTATAGCAAATAATATGCAGGAATACGTTGAAATTGGCAAAACGAATTTTTAATGTTTAATCAAAAAGTTATTTATTTTTGTTATTTATGCCCTAAGGAATCTGAAAAATGGAAAGAAACAATTTGAGGTGAAATAAATTTTCAAACATGTCGGAGAGTAAGATTTGTTTAATATTAAAGATAAATAATCATACGATTTAGACAAGGGGAAAAGTTCAAATATAATATATATATATATGTAGTTTCAGGGATAGAATTATTTCCTTACTAGACTCAGGGGTTGAATTTAAATGACTGTAGGGCGTCAGAGATCAGATTTAAATGTTTCATTTCCGATGAGTTGGTGCCTTGTAATTAGTTGGGGGACCTTCAAAATGTCTTTGTCATTTCTGATATTACATTAATTAATTTATTCCATTTATTTGTAGAGAAAAATTATGTTATGATTCAAAGAGTAATATAGTAATAGATTAAAACATCTAGTTGTGGATTTTCAAATGTTCCTTGAGATGACTCTTGCGTGAAAAACACTTTTCACAGTGATCACAGACAAAAGGCTTTTCTCCTGTATGAACAAATAAATGCTTGATGAGAGTACTCTTGTGTGAAAAACGATTACCGCAGTGATCACAGACAAAAGGCTTTTCTCCTGTATGAACCAATAAATGACTTTTGAGATGACTCTTGAGTGAAAAACACTTTTCACAGTGATCACAGACAAAAGGCTTTTCTCCTGTATGAACCAATAAATGACTTTTGAGATGACTCTTTTGTGAAAAACGATTACCGCAGTGATCACAGACAAAAGGCTTTTCGCCTGTATGAATTAATATGTGACTTTTGAGATTACTCTTTTGTGAAAAACGATTACCGCAGTGATCACAGACAAAAGGGTTTTCTCCTGTATGAACCAATAAATGACTTTTGAGATGAAACTTGTGTGAAAAACACTTTTCACAGTGATCACAGACAAAAGGCTTTTCTCCTGTATGAACCAATAAATGTCTTTTGAGAGAACTATTTTGTGAAAAACGCTTACTGCAGTGATCACAGACAAAAGGGTTTTCTCCTGTATGAACCAATAAATGTCTATTGAGATGACTCTTGTTTGAAAAACGCTTATTGCAGGGATCACAGACAAAAGGCTTTTCGCCTGTATGAATTAATATGTGACTTTTGAGATTACTCTTTAGTGAAAAACGCTTACCACAGTGATCACAGATAAATGGTTTTTCTTCAGAGTGATACACGGTGGAACACTGACAATTGACTACACTAGAAGAGCGTCAATACTACACTAGTTCACATTACAGTCAGTGTTATTGAATCAGTCTCGCTGCACGTGTGCGCGCGCAATCCAACCTTTGTTTGTGTGAAGGTGTGTGAGTGTGACTTTGCACAAATACACATCTAGATGTTGTAAAATCGTGTATTTAAATATTTGACATTAAAATCTCTCGCGACCCCAGAATTTTGCGTCGCGACCACATTGGAGGTCGCGACCCATAGTTTAAGAAGACCTGTCCTAGATGCATGATTCGGATAGATAATTGATCCCCTGGGTCATATGTGGCGGCAAACAAAATATACAATTGCATAGGAATCCGGTCTCTACTAATGAGTATAATTCAAAAATAAACCCTCGATATACGGACCAGAGGGTTCCAACATTATATTTTTGTTCAATCAAAAGTATGTTATTTCTTGTTATTTTTCATTATTTATGCTTGGAATCTGAAAAAATGGAAAGGAAAAATTTGAGAATTGAAATAAATTTTCAAACATGCCGGAAGTAGATTTGTTTAATATTAAAGATAAATAATCATACAATTTGACAAGGAAAAGTTCAAATATACATATATATATATATATATGTAGTTTCAGGGATAGAATTAATTCCTTACTAGACTCATGGGTTGAATTTAAATGACTGTAGAGGGTCAGAATCAGATTTAAATGTTTCACTTCTGATCAGTTGGTACCCTTTTGTAATTAGTTGGGCGACAGCAAAATGTCTTTGTCAATTCTGATATTACATTCATTAATTTATTTAATTAATATGTAGAGAAAAAATTATGTTATGTGATTCATAATAGATTAAAACATCTAGGTATGGATTTTCAAATGTCTATTGAGATAACTCTTTTGTGAGAAACTTTTATCGCATTGATTACACACGAAAGGCTTTTCTCCTGTATGAACCAATAAATGACTTTTGAGGTGACTCGTCTGAATAACGCATTTCTGATGATTACAGACAAAAGGCTTTTTCTCCTGTATGAACCAATAAATGACGCGAGGTATCTTTGTGAGCTTATTATTTTGAAAATGATATCCTTTGGATAAGGCGCCTCCTGAACCAATAAATGCTTGTTGAGAGTACTCTTGTGTGAAAAACGATTACCGCAGTGATCACAGACAAAAGGCTTTTCGCCTGTGTGAATAAATATGTGACTTTTGAGATTACTCTTTCGTGAAAAACGCATACCACAGTAATCACAGACAAAAGGCTTTTCTCCTGTATGAACCAATAAATGACTTTTGAGGTGACTCGTCTGTGAAAAACACTTTTCACAGTGATCACAGACAAAAGGCTTTTCTCCTGTATGAACCAATAAATGCTTGTTGAGAGTACTCTTGTGTGAAAAACGATTACCGCAGTGATCACAGACAAAAGGCTTTTCTCCTGTATGAACCAATAAATGACTTTTGAGATGACTCTTGTGTGAAAAACACTTTTCACAGTGATCACAGACAAAAGGCTTTTCGCCTGTATGAATTAATATGTGACTTTTGAGATTACCCTTTCGTAGTAACTTACCACAGTGATCACAGATAAATGGTTTTTCTTCAGAGTGATTCAACAAATGTCTGTTAGGATTATTTTGACATGAGCCTGGTTTTTTACAATTATCACTTCTGTTTGGTTTGCTATTAGAATGCGTTCCGAAACTTTGATTAGATTGTTTTGAATGAAATTTTTCTGGATCGTTAGGACAGGGTAGAGACCGTTTGGTGCTATGATATCGATTATGAACAGTAGCCTCAAAAGCTTTCTCGCTCTGTGGAGACATGTCAATAAGAGGTTCTACTTTGGTTTCTTCGCTGTGATTCCGATCATAAAAGGGTTACTTGTAAATAGTACGTCTTCCGAATAGCCTTTCTGATTATAGCTGAAATCAGACAATGATAGAATCCAGATAAAACATTCTTCACAGAAATAATCTTCATTAGTTTCGTTTTTAGTTTGATTGGTTGTGTCTGTAAAAAAACAATTTTATTGATGAGATGATATTGGAGAAGAAATTCAAAATAGAACTAAAATGTTTATTGAAATTTTCTGTTATTCTCAATTGAAAAAAAATCAATTAATAATATCGTCAGTTGGCTTGTATATAGTGATCTAGGCCACCGAAAGTATGTAGGGTGGCCGAAGAAATATTAGGATTTTTAAGTTTTGAAAACGGAGGTGGAAATATTCTGGAATATTAAAAAATCAAATTTGGCCATTAATTTTAACGACAAAAATAGGATTTCAAAACTTTCTTACTTGGCAGACGTCACTTCACCATTCTAAGCCAACTAAATTTGGCCCTTGCAAGAAGAAATCAAAACAACATTTTTTCAGTACGAGATAAAATAGAGGCAGTGAAAATGAAACTTCGTACATGATTCAAAAGAATAGGATCGAATGTTTCCAAATTATCCTCAAATGATTACAGATAATTGTGAATTTGATAAAGAACATGCAAATCATTTAATTCAATGTCATTTCAAAAATTAATTGACTAATTTGACAAATAGTGAAATTGATGAAAATTGTGGATTCGAGAACCTATAATAACTGGGATAATACCAATTTATCACCAACCCACGATAACACTCTAATTGAATTGATCAAGAGTTTAAGTTTTAATTCACTTTTTCAAAGAGAAAAAAGTTTGTTACAATTTTGGATACATATTCGGAAGGAATATATGGTACACCTGTTCACCATCACCATACAACATTTATTGCCTTTTACTTACACATATATCTGTTTGAAAAAGGGATTTTCCACAATGGTCAATATTAAAACGAGAAAACGTAATCGACTCCGAATAGACTCTTGCATGCAGGAATAGCTTCAAGTAACGCATTTGATATGCCAATAAACAAATTAGTGGTGTATTCCACAACAGAAGTCTCATTAATTTGGCGCATTTGGTTTATAATAGTGTATGTGTATTACCGATTGTATTAAATATTATTATACATTTTGTTTTCGCTTGTTTTGACTTGCTTATTAGTATTAATTTTATGTTTTTGGTATTTTTTTAAAATTTATCAAAAATTGTATTTAATTTTTAGTTATACGGTACGTTGGCAGCTTTTAGCCACGTAACCACAACGTGGCTTTATATATTCAGGTTTTGAAACCTACCTAGTAATTTATATCCCAACCAAAACATTCTGTGAAAACACAGGCCAAGTTCGAAAAAGTAGTGAAATCTAATGTGTATCCAAGTTGGTTTTGCTGACCTGTCAGTGAGTGAGTTAGCTAAGTGCCAAAATTAGCTACTTTTTCTCAGGTCCATATCTCAGAATCTATTTAAGCTATATTATTGAAATTTGGCTCGAAATGGTTGGTGCAAATAGCGTACAGTGTGTACGGCAAAGCTAATGCTCGAACTTTAACTGCGCTTTGATTTTGAATTTTAAAAAGTTTCTAAAAAATTTTCAAAAACTTTCTTTACTTTATTATTGTTATGTTAAGTTCTGCTTTTGAGTTATCTATGAATTATTATTAGATTTGAGAGTTTTTTTTGTTCAAGTAATTAAGAGTATGTTTCCTAATGGTGGGGGGGGGGGGGGGGGGGGGTATTACTGGCCTCGAAAATATTTTAGGATTATAAGAGGGGCCGCGACTAATAAAAAGGTCCACTGATCTAGGGAAATTAGTTAATTAATTGTTGCATTGATTTGAAAGTGTAATTCCTTGCATATTTTAATGATCGCCGAGATGGACGAGAAATGAACAGAGGCTTATTTTCATGTAAATTCTAATTTGAATTCAGTTCTAGGAGAATGCGGCCAACTTTATTAATCAAATAAATGAACTTACCATCAGCTGATGTATTTATTCTTAATTGAAATTTCAATTTTAAGATTAAATGTAATTTCCTATGGATACATTTCTTTTGATGTTTGTTCAGGAAGTCTTCACTAATATACATTGTCTGACAATCGCTGCATAAGAAATGTGGCCTGAAAAAATAATATTTCTTTATATAGATAGATATTCATGTTCATGGATACTAGCGAGCTAAACTCGAGCACAAAGGAAAATATAACTTTATGAACCGATCAGGACTTGATTGGAAATGAATTTTTTCAAAATAATTAATTATTAAAGTTGTTTTCAGGAAATAAGGACTATATTTTTTATGCAAATATTTTATATTTAATGTTCATCAACTTTGTTGACCTCTTCAGAGCTCAAATGTTATCTTCCTTGGATATTTGTCATTTTTATAATTCTTTCTTGCTAAACATAGCAAGAAAGAATTATCTTCTTCTTTATTATAGGCTTATCGCCTTTTTTTCTACACACGCCTCACGTCTCAGTGGAAGAGGACGCCCAGCTTTCTTTCCACCTCTTCGGTGGTCTGCCCCTAAGTCTCTTGGATGTTGGCCTTCCACCCCGGGCTATTTTGATTAGTCCTTCCGCGTTGGCTCTATCCACATGTCGTTCCAGTACCGACACAAGATCTTTTCTCCATTTGACGGTATCTTGGATCTCACACTCTTCTCTGATATCCTTGCTCCTTATTTTATCCCATAGTGTTAGGCCGAGTATAGACCTTAGCGTCTTCATTTCCGTTGTTCTTAAGAGCTGCTCTGTTCTTGTTGTGTCAGCTCGGGTCTCAACAGTGTAAGTGATGATAGGTCTTACAGCTGCTTTATAGATCTTCACCTTTGCCTCCGTGCTCATGAATTTGTTCCTACAGACAATGTCTTTAAGGCATCCTGATATCCTGGAACCTAGAACTGTTTGGTCCTTTTACTCATTATACAGGTTGCGATCACTAATGACATTGCATCCAAGATATTTGAATGTCATTACCTGTTCAACCATCATATTTTTAAATTCAAGTTTGCAGCGAATTGGTTCTTTTGAGACGACAAGCGATTTTGTTTTCTCGACAGAAACCTGCATATTAAATTTCTCCGCGATCTTGAGATTGATGGAGAGTCTCTGTAGAGCGTCTTCAAGTTCACGATAGCTTCAACGGCGTCATCAGCGTAACAAACAATATTAATATCTCCTAGGTTGTATTCTTTCATTCCTTTAATGTGTGATATTAATTCATCCATGATTAGATTAAAGAGAGCAGGACTTAAAGAATCGCCCTCTGTCTTATTCCAGAAAATTATTCCGTTATAATTTTAGTTTCGGTGTCGGAATTAATATGCCTAATTAGGGCTATAAGATCTGAGGGGATGTTAAGAAAGAATTATAAAAATGACAAATATGCAAGGAAGATAATTATTTGAGCCCTGAAGAAGTCAACAAAGTTGATGAAACGTTGGCAATAAAATATAAATTATTTGCATAAAAAATATAGTCCTTATTTCCTGAAAACAATTTTAATAATTTAATCGATGGACATAAATAATCAAAATAAAATAATTAATATATAATAGAATCATAATAATATATATTATATTAAATATAAGGGGTTCAAAATATTAATAATCTGCATAAGATTCTGAAAATTTGAGGTGGTAATAAACTTTCTCTACTTACTGGTTTAATTTAAAACAATTTAAGAACATCAACAATGTTCAATATAGATAACAATTATTAATTTATTTAATAAATAAACAAAACCTTTTATTTATATACCATGACATATGTAAACTAACCTGTATAAGTTGGAAATTTGTGTTCAGACATAATGAATATATTCTGCTCGAGTTCAAAATAATCACTAAAAGATTATAATATAGAATGGAATAATCGTATTTAATTTAATAGAACTATATATTTTAAAATGAGTATATAACAAAATAATATATTTTTATGTTTTTATTTGATGAAAAAAAGCAATAATAATCCCGCCAGCAGTGTTGCCAACGATTGAAATTATAAATCCCCTAGTTCGGTCTTCCAAATAAGCTAAAATCCTCCAGATTGCCGAACCTAGGGTCATCTAGCGGTAGACTCAAATTGTGAACAATTGCTCCCACAAGAAATGCATTGAGATTTTTTTGCTAAATAAACTTTTTTAGCTTTAATAATAATAATAATAATACTCGACAATGAATAAAAAAATTTTATTTATAAATTAGAACACTGCAATACAAAATATTTTTAATTACAAAATTAAATTTACATTATGCATATTATTAATTTATATTAGTAAATATAGGATTTCAGTTATTTTTATAGCTCGAATTTATTTATATTTAACAAAGTTTCAATAACGAGTCGTGAAGCTTTTGCTATTTCTTTTATTTAAAATATATACAATAATTTAAAAAAGAAAAAAAATATTTATTGATTGTTTAATAATTTAAAAAAATAGAAATATTTTTGGGGGGTCAGATAGGCTAGGCGGTAGCGTGACAGCGAGCTAACCAGGGGACCCGGGTTCGAATCCGACTCGAGGCATCCAACTAAAATCTGACACCCGGGGTAGAGACAAATTTAAAAAAAAAAAAAAATATTATAAAAAACAATCTTAAAAACGTTTTCAATAATATCTTATTATATTAATATTATTATTTCAAGTCTTGAAAAAGATTGATGCCTTAACTTTTCCTGCCCTATAATAATATTACGTTTGATTACTTTCTTAATATCAGTTAACGAGAATGCAAATAAGTATTAGGGGGTGATCAATTATAATTTATATATAGGTATATACTATATTTATAGATAGTTATAAATTTATTTGAACCAAACTATATTATAATTAAAATTTATTTATTTTACTAAAAAAAAAACTAAATTAAATTTAGGTAATATTGATAAAAATAAACTGCAACGGATCGTTGCTAAACTTTATCCAAATTCATTTGAAATATTAATATGTTTGTTCCTTTATTATTAATCAGATATCACTTGCAATTTGTAGTTCATATTGACATTAATTCAAAAATAATTCTTATTTAATAGTCGAGGAATAACCATTCTACATTGGATTTTTGACATTTCGGTTATTATTGTAACCATTGCTGAAAACATGGAAGAATCGACTTAAAATCAAAAATAACGATCGATTCTTATCTAATACTAGAGGAATAACCTTATTGCATTCCATTTTTGATGTTTTGACTATTAATGGAAACCTCTACTGAAAATGTGGAAGAATCGACTTAAAATAAAAAGACTAAATTCTTTTTTGGTAAACAACTCAAGCAATGGTTACCAATAAAAACCGAAACGTCAAAAATCCAATATAGAATGGATATTTCTCAAGTATTAGATGAGAATCAATCGCTATTTTTGATTTTAAGTCGATTCCTCCATGTCTTCAGCAATGGTTACTAATAAAAACCGAAACGTCAAAAATCCAATATAGAATGATTATTCCTCAAGTACTAGATGAGAATCAATCGCTATTTTTGGTTTAAAATCGATTTCTCTATGTCTTCAGCAATGGTTACTAATAAAAACCGAAACGTCAAAAATACAATATAGAATGGATATTTCTCAAGTATTAGATGAGAATCAATCGCTATTTTTGGTTTAAAATCGATTTCTCTATGTCTTCAGCAATGGTTACTAATAAAAACCGAAACGTCAAAAATCCAATATAGAATGGATTATTCCTCAAGTACTAGATGAGAATCAATCGCTATTTTTGGTTTAAAATCGATTTCTCTATGTCTTCAGCAATGGTTACTAATAAAAACCGAAACGTCAAAAATCCAATATAGAATGGATTATTTCTCAAGTACTAGATGAGAATCAATCGCTATTTTTGGTTTAAAATCGATTTCTCTATTTCTTCAGTAAAGGTAACGGATAAGAAAACAACGCAGTTGCTATGGTTACTCATAAAAATTCCTCCCAAATTTTTAGCATTTCACAGAGAGAAGCCTATCCATTCTTACTTAAGCAAGGCTAAATGAGCTATATTAAAACTTTCAAATGAATAAATTTTAAAGAATTAAAAAAATTAAAAAAGTATTCTCTTACTCTAGAGTAAAGTACTTTAAAATATAATTTTACTAAAAACTTTATTTAACCTTTTTTGTGGTCCCCAAGGTACTTAATTAGGATATTAAATTTCATCAAAATTGGTTAAGTCATTTTCAAGATATTTAGAAAAAACTAAAAAAGTACTGAAATAAAGTACTAATGTTTGTGGGCCGATATGTACCAAAAACTAATCAGCGCTTCATTTTGTTAAACTAATGGTAGGTTTTCAATTTCATTTCAATCGGTGCAACGGTGTGGAAAAAATCGTGGGCCAAAAAAACGATAACATCCATCCATACATCCATCCATCCGCACGCACTAAATGAAAAAATCGCACTTTTTGGCCTCTCGACGAGACCCCTTGTAATTTTTGGCAAAACCGTCACGTGCTAAAATTCAACCTAATTGAATACTACAATTTGTGACTTTAATTGAGTCCATGGGTTCCGTAGTCTTTACCTGAGGACCCTTTGAAGCCACGCTTGCCCCGAGAGCGATTACAATACTTTACCCATGCTTTGCATTGGATAAAGTAA
>JALMQS010000127.1:7146778-7179333 GCA_024734495.1 Forficula auricularia
TTTCATTTTATGAAGGAAAAACTGCGATTTTTTGATTATTTAGTCTTTGTGATTTTAAGTCGATTCTTCCACGTTTTCAGTAGAGGTTGCCATTAATAGTAAAAACATCAAAAATGGAATGCAATAAGGTTATTCCTCTAGTATTAGATAAGAATCGATCGTTATTTTTGATTTTATGTCGATTCCTCCATGTCTTCAGCAATGGTTACCAATAATAATCGAAACGTCAAAAACCTAATGTAGAATTGTTATTCCTCAAGTATTAGATGAGAATGTAGAATATGGTTATTCCTCGACTATTAAATGAGAATTATTTTTAATTAATGTCAACATGAACTACAAATTGCAAGTGATATCTGATTAATAATAAAGGAATAAACATATTAATATTTCAAATGAATTTGGATAAAGTTTAGCAACGATCCGTTGCAGTTTATTTTCTTTCTAACGGTATTATTTTATTTTTTTATTTAGAAATTATTTCATTCAATATAAAAGATACAGAGTAAATTAAATCAACTAAACAGAATCATACAAACAAATTAATAACAAAGATTTGTTCATGAGGGTAACCCTTATGGGTTTTTGGTTTCTTCTCTTGCTCCCGTTTCTTCAATCTTCCTCTGGACCCTCGTCTATCCTCTTGATCCCTTCCCCCCCACCAATCTTGCACCTTCATCCCCAAATTCCTCCCAGTTCTCTCTCTATATCTTCCGCCTTCTCCTTCTCCATTTTATACACCCTGCATGCATCAATGTCCGCCTCTTCCCTCTTCCCGTTGCCCAGTTAGTTGTTTTTTCTTCAGATGAACTTTCTCTACAGCAGCGTTTAATCAATAAAATAATTATAGAATTTTATAATAAAATTTAGTATATATTGCGTGTCGCTGAGAGGTGTATTTCAAGGGTACCCCACGGTTTCGCGACACCAAATTCAGTTTCGGGAATCATAGTTTTAGAAGCCCTGGACTAGACTATAATAACCACTTAAAGTTTTTTGCAAGACACCTCAACAAAAAAATAAATTCAGCAAGGGATTTAGTGTTTTATGAAGAACTGTATATAGCATAGAGGTTCTTAAAATGTGCTGCGGCGCCCCAGGGACCTTCAGTTTCTTCACAGGTGCGCCGCGAAGTTTCATAATTAATATTAAACCAAGACATTTGGTCTAACCAGATAAAAAATTCAGAAAATACATACTTTTACATGGAAAAATTTTAATTGAAAAAGTGCGCCGCGACTCGAAAAAGTTTGAGAACCCCTGGTAGGTATATGCTTAGTATAAAAAATAAAATCAAGAATTTATTTCAAAATATTGGTATATTATATAAACATGTGTTTATTTTGAGAAAAATCTATTGAAAAGGTTTTTCAATTAAACTAATTATTAACAGGTGATTGAATAAAAATGGAAATATGTGGTTGAATCAAAACAAAACAAGTGGTTGATTATTATATAAAAAATAAATGAATTACCCAACCAAGCTCAGTCTTCCAGGTACTTTCATATTCGAGAATGTTCATTTATATATGTTTATTAAAAAATTTGACATAAACCATATAGGTATAATGCACTTCTTATATATATTTATTTATCAAAACACTAACAAATATATATAATAGTTAGACCAAATTAGAACGACGTTTTTATTTATTTGTTAGGGTTTTAATTAATAAATACTACCTGGATCACCGAGCGATACTCGGTAACTTTTTGCTGCAATTAAAACCGATATAATAATATTATTTTTAATTTAAAAAGGTCGTTTTTTATTTGGATTGAGAATTAAATAAAAAAAATATGTTCGTTAGAATCTATGCCCGACAAAAGTGAAACTTTTTTTCTATTGATATATATATATGTAAGTTCTAAATGGTGGAGGTCCACAAATTTTAATCCTCCATCTGGATTTATGGGGTTTGGAGAGTGATCAGATTTAGGAGAAGAGGAGAGAGTCCAGAGGACATGAATACGCTTGGCGGTGTGTATATGATGATCGGAGGTGGGTCTAGGGCACTGGATTCCAACCTGGGGTCAATATAAGGCTTCAAGGAAACAATATGAACCTTATCAGGACCAAAGGAATTATTTCATCATTCATCGCCAAGTTTGATATTCACATGGTAAATATTGGCCGTAAAGAGCTGATTCAGTTTCCGACCCTTTAAAAGTGCTCAGTGTCAGATAACTACTGAACTCCCAGAAGACAAAATCCTAATTTTTACTGATCCCCTTGAGCAGTTAAAAACTGAAATGGAATCAAGATTTGTAGATTTGACTAAGTTACAAATTCCTGATTGCATTCTAGATCCATTCTCGTTTGAAGCTGTGGATAAGCTTGATAACTCTTTGCAGACGGAGTTTCTAGATCTGAAGTATGACTGTGAGGCGAAAATCATTTTCAAGCAGAGCGGTTACGAGTTAGCCTGGGTGAAGCTTAAAGACACTTATCCACATCTATGGAGAGAAATTGAACCACTTCTCATCTCGTTCCCGTCAACATATTTAGTTGAAAAAGGATTTAGTTCTGTTGTCCAGCTCCTCACAAAACAAAGAAATAAGTTGGATATTTGCCTCAAAGGAGACTTGCGCCTGAACTTGACGAACATAAAGCCGGATATTGAAGTTTTAACTAAAATCCACCAAGCACAAGGCAGCCATTGAAAAGGTAAAATAAAACAATAACAAAGTTTTCAAACTTTAATTTAATTTTTTAAATTTTAACTGTCAACTTTCTTAATTTTTTCCAGATTCCAATTTAAAAATGAAAAGATGTACTCCTGTTTTTTAAATGTACGTCAATGATCTTAGTTACAATAATTATTTGACTTCTTAGTTCTTCTGTGTAAAAAATGTACATTTTAATTTTTTTTCTATTTTATTTAAGAGTGAACGAATAAAACTGCTTTGGTTTTTTTTTATATACGGTAATAAAATTGTTTAAAATAACACAACCGCTTTATTATTTACACTTTACTTCAAATTAAAATTAGGCATACAATGAAAATGAAAAGGGGGCGATAGGTGTTAGTCAACCTCCAAAAAGGGGCGATGGGCCACAAAAGGTTGGGAACCACTGGTCTAGGGGAAAGTAGGTCAGTGGGGGATAGGGGTTAGTGGGGGGATAGGGGTTAGTGGGGGCTAGCAAAAGACCCTACTAGGAAATATTTAAAAAAAAAACTGAGGAAGCTTCCTGATTCTAAAATTTTATTTTTAGAAGATAACAAAAATATTTTATTATGATTCGTAATTTATTTTATAAAATATAGATAATTTCAAATCGCCAACAGAAGAGAACAATACATATTTGTTTAAAATGATTTATATTTAAGAGAGGACGGGAAGTTTTTCATTGAGGGCCCTCTGACCTGACATCTGGCGGGATTATTATTGCTTTCTTTTCATCATCTGAAAACATAAAAATATATTATTTTATACACATATTAAAATATATAGTTTTATTAAATTAAAAGACTTTTATTCCATTCTATATTATAATCTTTTAGTGATTAATAATTTGAAATTGATCAGAATATATTAATTATGTCTGAACAGAAATTTCCAACTTATACAGGTTAGTTTACATATGTCATGGAATATAAATAATAGGTTTTGTTTATTTATTAAATAAAGTAATAATTGTTATCTAAATTGAACATTGTTGATGTTCTTAAATTGTTTTAAATTAAACCAGTAAGTAGAGAAAGTTTATTACCACCTCAAATTTTCAGAATCTTATGCAGATTATTATTATCTTGAACCCGTTATATTTAATATAATATATATTATTATGATTCTATTATATATTAATTATTTTATTTTGATTATTTATGTCCATCGATTAAATTATTAAAATTGTTTTCAGGAAATAAGGACTATATTTTTAATGCAAATAATTTATATTCTATTGCCAACGTTTCATCAACTTTGTTGACTTCTTCAGGGCTCAAATAATTATCTTCCTTGCATATTTGTCATTTTTATAATTCTTTCTTAACATCCCCTCAGATCTTATAGCCCTAATTAGGCATATTAATTCCGACACCGAAACTAAAATTATTCCGTTAACATGATGGCATTAAATATCCGAACATCGCTTTCAACATCATCTTTTCATCGCTCACTCAGGGTGCATCTTCTCGGGGGGGGGGGGGGGGCTGGGTTGGAGTAATGCAGCCATACTCAAAGTGTGTTCCGCGGAACCCTAGGGTTCCGTGATACCCCTGTAGGGGTTCCGCAAGAATTTAGCAAAAAATTCAAAACACCTCTCTCTGGTCGACCGTTTTGACGCGGCGTATCACGATTCACGAGGCGCAGCCGAACTTAGTCGCCACCCACCACAGTACACTTTGTTCATTCAAATGATTGGCATACTTTGTTAAGCCGACACAAACGGACTGCCGCTCGAGACAGAGCTACCACTGCCTTGCCGAAAGGCGGCGTTTGGCTACTTCAAAGAATCTGATGCAAGCCATTTGGGTGAACGTACCGTACAATTTTACTATGCCGCCTCCGCCGATATCTACTAGTGAGCGCGCAGTCCTTTTGATAAAAGCCGCCTCTGAGATTAGACGATATAGTTGTGAACAAGCGACTTTCGGCTCTAACTTCAAAACACAAAGTCGAGATTGTTTACACCGCATTTTTTGTATTTCTATTTTTATTTCGGCTTTTTATTTATCAAAGGCACCGACTCAAGTATTTTTGAGAATGTTCGAGATCGAGGCTAGGACTATAAAAGCGACGATCGCGCCTCGACACTCAGTCAGTCGACGATTAGCGTTCGGAGCGATAAGTACCTACCTGCTAGAAACGAAGTGTTTATTGTTCTACTGCTGTATTCTGATTGTATCAGTTTTGTACATTTCTTCTTTGGACTAACTCTTCTACGCAGTAACGATCGTGCATTATTTTGACCCCGCCATCCTGACATGTAACATTATTAATAAAGAAGAATGGAACGTTGGCTTAAAGGCGTTAAACGTGTTGCAACAACATCTTATAACGAAGCCGAATCTTCAAAAGCAGTACGCGCGGAGTATACAGCAATTACCGATCCAGACGATGATGCAACGACGTCAAGTTCCACGGTTTCAAAGGCGAAAAAAAAGAAGTATGATGAATCATATATCAGTTTCGGATTTGTTGATTCCAACGGCTCACCTCTCTGCATGCTATGTAGTAAACTGCTTTCTAATAGTTCCATGGCACCTGCCAAGTTGCGCCGACATTTAGAAACTGTACACCCCGAGTCTAAAGACAAGAAATAAAGAATTTTTTGTACGTGAAAAAGAACAGTTATTGGAAAGTCAAAAAACTATGATGCATGTAACCCATACTATCAATGAAAAGGCCACGGAGGCATCATATTTAGTTAGCTATCGCATTGCACAAGCAGGTGAAGCGCACACTATCGCTGAGAATTAAATAAAACCATGTGTGTTAGACATAACAAAATGTATGCTCGATGAAAAATCTGCAAAGCATCACGATACTGTTTCAAGGCGAATTCATGATCTGGCAAGCTACGTCAAGAACTAGTTACAAGTCTACAAAAAATACGATTCCTCTTGCAAATGGATGAGTCGACTGATGTCGCTGGTCTGGCTATCTTGCTGGTTATCGTGAGATATCCATATATGGTAGTTCAAAGTTCGAGCATTAGCTTGGCCGTACAGACTGATGCTATTGGCACCAACCATTTCGAGCCAAATTTCAATAATATAGATAAATAGATTCTGAGATATGGACCTGAGGAAATAGCTAATTTTGGCACTCAACTCACTCACTCACTCACAGGTCATCAAAACCAACTTGGCTAGAGACTAGATTTCACTAATTTTTCGAACTTGCCCTGTTTTTTCACAGAATGTGTTGGTTGGGATATAAATTACTAGGTAGGTTTCAAAACCTGAATATATAAAGCCGTTGTGGCTACGAGCTAAAAGCTGCCAATGTGCCGTATATCTAAAAATTAAATAGAATTTTTGATAAATTGTAAAAAAATACCTAAAAATACAAATTTACCTATTAAAATACCTATTTAATACAATCAGTAATACCATACACCATTATAAATAATCGCAAATTAATGAGATTCTGTTGTGGAATACACTCCACTAATTTGTCTACTCGTATTTCAAATGCGTTACTTAAAGTTATTCGAATGCAAGAGTCTATTCGGAGTCGATTATGTTGCTTCCTTTAAATATTGGCCATTGTGAAATAGCCCTTTTCGAACAGATATGTGGAAGTAAAAGGCAATAAATGTTGTATGGTGATGGATGAACAGGTGTACCATATATTCCTTCCGAATATGTATCAAATTGTACCAAACTTTTTCTCTTGAAAAGTGAATTAAACTTAAATCTTGATCAATTCAATTAGTGTCATCGTGGGTTGTTGATAATTGGTATTATCCCGTTATTATAGGGATCTCGAATCCATTTTTTCTATCAATTTTACTAGTTGTCAAATTAGTCAATTAATTTTTTAGAGATGACATTGAATTAAATAATTTGCATCTTCTTTATCGAATTCACAATTATCTGTAATCATTTGAGAATAATTTGGAAACATTCGATCCTATTCTTTGAATCCATGTACGAAGTTTCATTTTCATCGCCTCTATTTTATCTCGCATCGATGAAATGTTGTTTTGATTTTCTTGCATAGATAAATTTAGTTGGCTTAGAATGGTGAAGATGTTTGACAAGAAAGAAAGTTTTGAAATCCTATTTTTGTCGTTAAAATAAATGGCCAAATTTGATTTTTTAACATTTAGAAATATTTCCACCTCCGTTTTCAAAAACTTAAAAAATCCTAATATTTTCTCGGCCACCCTACATACTTTCGGTGGCCTAGATCACTATATACAATCCAACTGACGATAATATTAAATGATTTTTCAATTGACAATAACAGAAAATTACAATAAACTTTTTAGCTCTATTTTGAATTTCTTCTCCAATATCATCTCATCAATAAAATTATTTTTTTACAGACACAACCAATCAAACTAAAAAAGAAACTAATGAAGATTATTTCTGTGAAGAATGTTTATCTGGATTTCTATCATTGTATGATTTTGAAAGACATATACAGAAAGGCCATTCGGAAGAAGTACTATTTACAAGTAACCTCAGTGATCGGAATCACAGTGATGAAACCAAAGTAGAACCTCGTATTGACATGTCTCCACAGAGCGAGAAAGCTTTTGAGGCGACTGTTCATAATCGAAATCATATCACCAAACGGTCTCTACCCTGTCCTAACGATCCAGAAAAATTGAAATCAAAACAATCTAATCAAAGTTTGGGAACGCATTCTAATAGCAAACCAAACAGAAGAGATAATTGTAACAAACCAGGCTCATGTCAAAGTAATATTAACAGACATCTGTTGAATCACTCTGAAGAAAAACCATTTATCTGTGATCACTGTGGTAAGCGTTTTTCACTAAAGAGTAATCTCAAAAGTCACATATTAATTCATACAGGCGAAAAGCCTTTTGTCTGTGATCACTGTGAAAACTGTTTTTCACACAAGAGTCATCTCAATAGACATTTATTGGTTCATACAGGAGAAAACCCTTTTGTCTGTGATCACTGCAGTAAGCGTTTTTCACAAAATAGTACTCTCAAAAGACATTTATTGGTTCATACAGGCGAAAAACCTTTTATCTGTGATCACTGCAGTAAGCGTTTTCCACACAAGAGTAATCTCAAAAGTCACATATTAATTCATACAGGCGAAAAGACTTTTGTCTGTGATCACTGCAGTAAGCGTTTTTCACGAAAGAGTCATCTCCAACGTCATTTAATGGTTCATACGGGTGAAAAGACTTTTGTCTGTGATCCCTGCAGTAAGCGTTTTTCACGAAAGAGTCATCTCCAACGTCATTTAATGGTTCATACGGGTGAAAAGACTTTTGTCTGTGATTACTGCAGTAAGCGTTTTCCCACAAAGTCATCTCAAAAATCATTTATTTGTTCATACAGGCGAAAAGCCTTTTGTCTGTGATTACTGCAATAAGGGTTTTTCACAAAAGGGTAATCTCAAAAAACATTTGAAAATCCACACCTAGATGTTTTAATCTATTACTTTTTGAATCAAAATGAATTTTTCTCTAAATATTAATTGGAATAAATTAATTAATGTAATATCAGAAATGACAAAGACATTTTGAAGGTCGCCCAACTAATTACAAGGCACAATCTCATCGGAAATGAAACATTTAAGTCTGATCTCTGACGCCCTACAGTCATTTAAATTCAACCCATGAGTCTAGTAAGGAATTAATTCTATCCCTGAAACTACATATATATATTTGAACTTTCCTTCTTGTGAAAATTGTATGATTATTTATTTTTAATATTAAACAAATTTTATTCTCCGGCATGTTTGAAAATTTATTTCACCTCAAAATTTTTGTTTCCATTTTTCAGATACCTCTTTGTCATAAATAACGAAAATAAATAACTTTTTGATTAAACAGGAATGCAATACGGAACCCTATGGTCCGTATATCGAAGGTTTTATTTTTGAATTATACTCAATAGTAGAGACCGGATTCCTATGCAATTCTATATTTTGTTTGCCGCCACATACGACCCAGGGGATCAATTATCAATCCGAATCATGCATCTCGGACAGTGGTTCTTAACATTTTTAAGCTGCGGCCCAAATTTGAGAAATATGTTTATGACGCGACCCCCCCCCCCCCCCCTTAATCACCTTTTTTTAGACGATACTTGAGAAATTTTCTTCAATTTTCAATGATGACTTTTTTTTAACTCACATATAATATTTTGTTGTAATAATTAAGATAACCAATGGTATACTTTTTGATCTAAGGAAAATTTAATGAAAAGAGCGTGTTTTTCATATTTTTCATTTTTTATAGTATTGAATAAATCAAAATATATTTTTCAACTTATAATGAAAATAATAAATAAAATATTTGATTAACGACTCTACGCGACCCAAAGAATATGCTCTGCGACTGATGCGGTCGCGACCCATAGGTTAAGAACCACTGATCTAGGATACTGTGGGTTAAATTTTATACTGCAATTTTTTGCATATTTGAAGAATATTGCATATTTCTCGCCAAATACAGATGTTTGAAAAGTAACTTTTCGGAGCAAGAATGAAAAAAGATGAAATAAAACAGGGGGACACTAATTTAAATTCGAAGAAAACACAAATAGGCCTCAACGACAAGAGACAAGAGTGTAGTGTTGGACGATCTAAACATAGCTAATAAACAACAATCCACTTATTTTTCTTATTATTCAGGTGTACTTTGACTTGATTAGATACTATAGGTACTCTACTCGAAAATGCCGAAAAGGTTGAAATTTTTCTTTCAAAATAAAGAATGAGGTTTAAGTTCCTTTAAATTTGCCCCCATTAAGTCGGTGGATGTGGACCGTTCCTGTTCATCGTATTCGTATAAATCACTTTTAAGTGACCGTAGACATAATAACTTGAAGATAATTTAGAAAAATACCTGTAAACATAAATTATTCTGATATAAATCAGATTTTAATTATTTTTAGAATCCTTTTTTAATTATTTCTTTATGAGTATTTCAAAGTGTGTAAATTCGTGTAGTGAAGAATACAAGATTATGGCTGGTCAAATTTGCATTATTTTATGAGTTTATTATTTGTACGTCAATAAGAAAAGCTTTTTAATTTAAAAAAATAAAAGCAATACAATACAACCGTGTCTGTTAAATAAGACTACCCCCACCCTCCACCGCCCGTATTTTTTCGATCACATTTTTTTCTATAACGAAATTTTAAGTAGCAGTTTTACTTGGACGATGCTGCATCTTCTTTGTAACGGTATTATTTTATTTGTTTGTTTTAGAAATTATTTCATTCAATATAAAAGATACAGAGTAAATTAAATCCGCTAAACAAGATCATACAAACAAATGAATATCAAAAATTTGTTCATGAGGGTAATACCATGGGTTTTTGGTTTCTTCTCTTGCTCCCGTTTCTTCAATCTTCCTGTGGACCCTCCTCTATCCTCGTGACCCCCCCCCCCACAACATATCTTGCCTTCATTCCAAATTCATCCCGTTCTCTACTCTCGCCATCTTCCCCGCCTTCTCCTTCTCCATTTTATACACCCTGCATGCATCAATGTCCCTCTTCCCTCTTCCCGTTGCCCAGTTAGTTATTTTTTCTTCAGATGAACTTTCTCTACAGCAGCGTTTAATCAATAAAATAATTATAGAAATTAAGAATTTTATAATAAAATAAATGGAATGAAAATTGTTCGCTTTAGTATATATTGCGGGTCGCTGAGAGGTTTATTTCAAGGATAAAAAACTGACTACCCGGAAAGCAGGTTAGTTCTCGGGTCCAGCTCGCATGCGGCCCGGCATAAAATTATAAACTCTTTTAAAACATTGAAATTTTTACTGATATCATTTCAATAATTTTTTTTCTTCTAAACTTGAAAAATTTGCAAAATCTTTCCATAAGTTTTCGAAGAATAAAATCGAACCATAACTTCTAGCAACTTTTTTGATTGGCAACCCCATTTTGACTGTTTGACAAGAGTCGTTGTTGCCCAATGTTTCGCTCGAGGGGTGATCCGCGACCTAAAATTGTGCCTACTTCCACTTCCACTATTATTTCCAAGTAGAAGACATTAAAGATAACAATAGATTATCTAATGAATTCCAAAGACGTAGTACACCTAATTCCAATCGCAGTTCACCCCTCGGTTTCGCTACACTAAAATTCACTTTCGTGAATCACTAGTTTTGAAGCCCTGGACTAGTAGACTATATCCGCTTAAAATTTTTTCTCAAAATGTGCGCCGCGGCTCCCAAGGACCTGCAGTTTCTTCACAGGTGCGCCGCGAAGTTTCATAATTAATATTGAAGCAAGACATTTGGTCTAACTACATCAAAAATTCAGAAGATAAAATTTAATTATTTTTATCTCTTATATTCGATTAGATATACTTTTAAGGCCCCTACACACCTCCTGACAAGACTGCCCTACCCGACCAAACAAGGTGAAGCGACCAGGCCAGTATAGAACAAGTGCTTCTGGCGTGAAGTTGTATTAAAATGGCTCCGAATCTATCAGTTAATCAAAAAATAGGTGTAGCTTTGTTAGTTTTCAAGATATCGCGTTTAAAATCTACTGTTTTTTTGTATTTTTTATTTGTTACACCAATTGTTTTTTTATAGAAACCACGGAAACCTTGTAGTATCACGGATTCCGTGTGGCGCCACGCTTCCTACCACGGATTCTTTTAGAAAATGAATGTAATTGAAATTAATTATTAAGTGTCCAAAAAAATTCGAATATGTAAAAGTCGTTGCCGGTTCGGTTAAGATATATTCAGTTCGGCTCGGTTCGGCTCTTATAACTTCATTTCGAGCTGGCATTTAGGCGATTAGGTTTGCTAATAATAATCAGTACCTGGAGCCACCGAGCAGTGCACGGTAACCAAATTAAAAAAATACATATATATAGTACACGCCCCCTGGACCCCCCCCCCTGAAACCACGAACCTCGCCCCCACCAGTGAACCCCAACGCTACCCTCACTCCGCTCAACTCAACCCGGCCCCCGAACCCCCCTCCCACCTACACCCCCCTCCATCCCCACCCCGCACCCAGTTTTTGCATTTCTAGCTTCCTAGTGGTCCACACATTATGTCTATCTTTGTTTACTCGTACACCAATTTTCCCACATTTTCCCATATTATAAAAAATAAATAGGAAAATAATAATAAATCTTAAATAAAAACATAAAATTAAATAAGATTTGTTTACAAGTTATATAAAAAAAGCCACTTCAACTTAATTTGTAAACACACCTGTTTTGTTATAAATCCACCTGAAATCAAGGGCGGATCCAGGGGGGGGGCGCCTTCCCCATACAGGCCCGTGCCTAGCGGGAGTGCAACACGTGCGTCGTCGCATGCAGAGGCCAAAAAACGGCGGCCAAATCGACAGGGAATTTATAACAATTTTTTTTTTTTTATTTCAATGAGCAGAAGATTATGAAATTTGAAAAAAAAATTGTAAAAAAAAAAACATTTATTTTTTTAAAATTGAAAATAAAGTTCTATGTGTGTGTGGGTACGACCGTTTAACATAGCAGCCCCATTCCTCCATAAATTTAACTAACTCTACCTCTAGAATTCAGAGTTGGATCCAAAGTAGATCTACCCGGTTCAATGTAAGACCCCGTACAAATGTCACTTTCAACTTGGTTCAGACTTCCAATCCGGGCATTAAAATCTCCTACCAACATAAAATCAAAAGATCTTAAATCATTCAGGGCATATGCCATAATCTCACCCAGGGTTTCAAGACAAAAGTAGATGTCTTTACTTGGAGAGAAATAAAGTGTTCCCAGAATACAATTAAAATTTACATGTTCAATCCTTAGAAAAACCCATAAATTACACTTATTAATTGTTTCAACATTAAATTTTTTTTAACAAATACAGTTATACACCCACTAGCTCTTCCCCCTAGATTTTTCTTTAGTTCCAACTGAGCTGAACATATTAAAGTCACTTAAAAGTATTTCATCAGTGGTTGGCAAACTTACCAACCAAGTTTCATAAATACATATTATGTCTAATTCGCCAAAGTCGAGATCCCCATCGTTAACTAAATCTCTAAATTTTGAGAAACCTTGACAATTCCAACACAAGAGTTTCAGCTCACTTTTTTTAAGTTTTTTGAACTATTATTATTAGCACTTTCGTTCTCACCATCCGTTTGATTTGTAGAATCTTGACACGGTACAAACTTCTGGTCTTCTTTCAGTCTTCCCCAAAATGTGGAAATTAGGGCGCCGTCAGGCCATGCCACAGGATCCATTGCCTTGGACAAGTCCGGTTCTTCTAGTAAGATATGAAACGAGGCATATGAGTCGAACCTTGTTTTCAACCTTGTGCATTCAGCCTTGTTGATTTTCAGATTTATTTTAATGTGGTCTTCAACCAATTTCTCTGAAGTTTTCGAAGCCAAAAGGGTGACAAAAATGGCTCTCCTTGGGTCCCTGCGCTCGGATGTTTGTAGCGTTATATTTGAATTTGTCCCCTTGTAGACGATGGTCGGTTTTTTTTTTCTTTTTATAAGACACTTCTGTGAAACCCTGCTGTTGATTTTCAGTTGGCACTTGTTTAGAGATGTTCAGGCCAGCAGCCGTCGATGTTGAGGGCTGCAGATTTACGGATGCTATATTAGCATAGCTTCTGCCAGTTTGCGCTGTTGCGGTTAATGGCGAGTTGGTCGGTGGATGACTCACATTTGTCGAAGCATTTGTATTCAGTTTTTGTTTAACTAAAAGAGCCTTAAGGTCCTTATTTTCGGTTCTCAATGACGTCACCTCACCCTTGAGAGAGGTCACCTCTTCCCTCAGAGCATGCATATCGCCCTGGATCGCAAATAACATCTTCAACACCTTGTCCAGTTTTGTTGTTTCCACCTTTGACAAAGATGCCTGAGGGGCCTTCTCATGAAGACCTGTCTTCACAGCCGGGAGCGGTGAACCCGGCAACTGGCTCCTCTTAGTGCACTTCTGACATGAAAACTTTGAAATGCCATTAGCATCAATCATAACAGGTAGGTCATCTAACTTGATATTAACGCAATCCAGATGGAAGGGTTTCCTGCAAGCCCTACAAAATATGAATAGTTGGTCGGAAACAATTCCTCCATCACACGTACCACAATTAGAATTGGTCATCAGAGAAATAAATATATATACACATATATATTTTTATATACGTATAAATAACTTGAAAGCTTTTCTTCCACGCCGGGAGGAATGGAACACAAAAACTTGACCGAGTTCACCAGGAAGGCCTTCGAATGTCGCACACGAGGATACAAATAAAAAAGATATAGCCCAAAAAAAATCGCATAAAATGAGGAAAGAAGAGAGAGCCAGATTAAAAAAGAACACACTCGGCCGCCATGTTTTCCCTCTTATCTTATCTTATCTGTTTTTTTCTCAATCAGGCACTGAAGATGCTGTTTTAAAAAATGTCTGCGAAACATCCATGAAAATCCATGAACTGTCTGTCAATTAATGATTTATTAAACTTATAATATAATACTAACCAGATAATGATCTGATTTTATAATATCCATCTCCAGCTCCAAAAAAATCCGAAAATCAAATGATAAATTAATATTAATATAAATTAGATTTTCACAATTATTTGACGTTTTAAAAAAATTAATAAATTAACAATTATAATAATAATAATTACAAATTTAGAATTTTAAATAATGTTCTGGGTATAAAAATGTCAGTGTAAAGTGCTTCGCGCGAATTCTAAAAATTTGATAACTGCTGATGTAAAGAACTAACTGCTTCTTAACATCAAAAAAAGGGAAGATTTAAGGCAAACGAGGACCAGGCCGTCGGCGCATATCGTGGCTGCGAAAACTTGGTCTTTCTTTTCACTTAAATTGTTCAGAAGAGCAGGAAATAAGGTGTCGATCGCTAAAAGATGATAGCCAACGTCCGAAACGGGCATGGCTCGTCGTGAAGAAGAAGAAGCAGATGATGTAGAAGATCGATTTGAAGATCTTCTGCTTGTGGGCGGAAAATCTAATATTTCAGCTCTGTTTTCACTCATTCCTGTAAAGGTATTTAAAAGAAAATTAATTAGTTTTAACTCCGTTATTGTAGGGTAGGTATTTATATTTTATATATATTTCCATTATTACCAGGTAAATTTAAAGTTGGAATTCTGCCTGATTTCAAATTTGTTCTATTTCGAACCATGACGAATTTGAATTTTTTGCCGAAATGTTTATCACAAACTTTGTAATTATTTGGGTAAAGTGCAGAGATCATCTCTGCCAATATGTATGCACCAAATATCATCAAATAGCTAAAACAATTTCATAATATCAATATAAAAAGCTTTGAAAAAATAATTTCCTTAACGTTTTTTGTCTATGGGTTTTAATTATTTGTTTTTCAAAATAACCTGTTTATTTTGGGTAATATGAAGAATTCCTTTTATATATACGTAGATATTTACAGGATAAAACACAACAAACAGATGGCATAATTGGATTTGTAATAAATCTCTGTATCAATAAAAAGAAAAATAATAATGAATAAAGTAGAGTGCAGTTTATATAAAGTTAATTTTATAAAAATATAAATTATATATACAGTAGGCTCTCGATAAATCGAACCTCGGTAATTCGAAAACCTCTATAATTCGAAGAAAACCCTCGGTCCCCCGAGAGAACCTCTATAACTCGAAGAAAATCAATGTATTTTGGTCCCCTCTATAAATCGAAGTGAAGCTAGACCGGCCCACTCCACAATTTTTCCAAGAACTTACCTCCCTCCAATGTCTATGATTCATGCTACACCACCCCTGAAATGCTTTAGTGCAGTTTCAGCCTTAAAATATGAAATCTCTTCCGTTAATCTACAGATCAAATAAGAAGGCGTGGATGACAGCAGTATTGTTTTCTGAATGGTTAATGAGCATTTATGCTGAAATGAGAAGAGAAAAACGAAAAATTTTGATGTTTATCGATAATTGCACAGCCCATAAAAGATGTCCCTTCACTTGAAAATATAGAGCTGAAATATTTACCCCCTAACACAACTTCAATTCTTCAACCCCTAGATCAAGGAATCGTTAAAAATTTTAAAACCTTGTATCGAAAATAAGTGGTTAGAACTGTAATAGACACTATGGAAAATGGAAATAACCTATGCAGCATTTCAGTGCTTACTGCAATGGAAATGGCTCACAAAGCATGGGAAGGGGTTAGCTCACAGACAATCGCAAATTGTTTTAAAGCCTGCGGATTCATCAAGGATCAGGAATGCAAGGACGGAAATGATATGGTTCAACAAGATCTGCAAGATGAGGGACCTCTTTTGAGTGCTTGGAACAGACTTCCAGAGGTTCCCATAACTTTCAACGATTATGTTAATATTCACAATAATGTTGCCACAGCGGGTACATTGTCTGATGAAGACATTATGAAACAGTCAATTGTAGTCAATCAACAGATTTCTGACAGTGAAGTTGAAGACGACGATGTTCCGATGGTGTCTTCTAAGGAAGCACCCTTTTTTTAAGAGGGTTGCGTCGTTTTTTCGAACAGTCCGAAATGGATAACATCCAATCTGGTTGTGTGTTCAAAGCAGTGAGCACTTTGGAAAATGCTGTGGATCAGATTGCAGCCAACCAAGCGACCCAAACGAAAATAACCGATTTTTTTATGAAGAAATGATATAACTTTTTTTATAATAAATAAATTGATCCACATGTATTATTATAATATGTATTTTTGTTTCTACCAGCATTCACAATCTTATACAATGACATATATGTACACGGATTTCTTTAATAAAATGTAACTTTCTTCAATTCGAATTTTTACTTTCAGCCCCTCTTTATTTCGAACTCTCACTATTTCGAAAAACTCGATAATTCGAATTTTTTGTTTGGTCCCTATAAATTCGAATTATCGAGAGTCTACTGTATATATATATATATATATATATTTATATTTATATATATATATATATATATATATATATATAGCTACTTACCTCTTGAGAATGCAGCAAAAAAATATTTCACACTTTTAATAATTGTTTTTTATAATAAAATTAATAGCTAAGAAAAATAATATATTAAAGTAGTATAAAAGAAAATAGATAATAAAATTAAAAACTAAATAATAAAAAATCAGTTTGAAATAAAAGCGTTATTTAAAAAAAAATAATGAAATTATATGTTGACAATAGAGAAGAGTTTGTTGTCAAATGATCAAAAAATCACGTGGTTCTAGGACATATATGTTTCGAAGCGACACTAGCGCTTGGCAGCTTGGCACGGTCAGATAGTATCAACTTTCAATTTACTCTTAAACCTTGTGAGTTCACACCCCATGTTTATAATATTTCTTAATCTTATTGACTATACTAATCTTCAAGTATATAATATATTTTTATTAAATTAAAAATCTATTCTATTCAATATTATAATAGTTTGTTTGTTTGAATTTGAAGAAAATCTATCCATTATGGCTGAAACTACAAAGATTGAAAACAAATTTTCAATTTATACAGAGTTAGTTGTCTCCTTTGTCATGGAATATAAATAAAATCTTTTGTTTATTTATTAAATAATTAATTGTCATCTATATTGAACATTGTTAATTTTCTATTATTGTTTTAAATTAAATATTTTAATAGAAAAAGTTCATTCATGGATCAGAATCATATGCAGGATGTCAAAATCTTGAACAGGTTACATTTAATAAATTTTTCTTTATTTATATTTTATTCTGTTGTGGTGTTATTATTAATTATTTTGGCTTTAAATAAAAAAATGTATTTGTTTAATTATAATGAACTTACAATATGTTCAGTTTCGATATTCCGTATAATTATCTGGGGCCACGGGGTCAGTTCCGCAGCCAAGCTCGATTCAAGCAAACATTTTTTACATGTTTTAACTAATCTTGTCTGCTAAGTAAGAACAAAAATGTTCAATATCCACAACATGAAAAATAAAATTAATAATCAATAAAAGACTGATGATGAAGGTTAAGCCTTCGAAACTATAGTCTCGAACAAATAAATTATATATATATGAGTATGTTTATTTACATCAAGCAGAGGACAACCTCTTTGTTTCTCTTTATGGATAATATAGATGGGCATGTAAAATGAAAAACATGCGTTTTAAATGAAGTTACTCTATTCGCGACTCGTTTAATAAATTAATGATATTAAACTTGGGAGCACATTAGATTTCACTACTTTTTTTGATAAAGGTTTTTAATTAATCGAATTGGGCTTTGTTTACACATGTATTTTTGTATATAAAGAAAATGTCATTCGAATCAAGTCTGTATGAGTTCATTTATATTCACTTGGACTCGATTTTAGCTTGCTTTTGTCCATGAGGGGCCTTAAACATTTATATCTAACTAAAAATTGCAATATTATATTTTTCAGGGCCACATTTCTTGTGCAGTGATTGTCTTACAAATTTTATTAGTGAAGAATTTCTCAACAAACATCAAAAGAAATGTATACATAGGAAATTACATTTAATTTTAAAAATGAAATTTCAATTGAGACGAAATACATCAGCTGAGGGTAAGTTAATTTATTTGATTAACAACCTTGGGAGAATTCTCCTACAACTTTTCTTCAAATTCTAATTTAGATGAAAATAGGCCTCTCCCCCTTTGTCCTCCATCTCGGAGACCATTAGGACAATTGAGAGATAAAATTTTTTAATCTTTTACTTCTTTTAATTTTCATTGATTAATGAATGCAAAATTATAATTCCTTAGCAAACTACGTACTATGAAAATGTTTGATTAAATTGACATTGAAAGTTTCTTTTTGCCGAGACTAGCAGGATTTTTATAAATTAAAGGGGACAATAAAAGGTGTGGTTTCTGCTGGAAAAATAACCCATATAAAAAAGCTTGAGTTGTTTACCAAAAAAGAATTTAGTCTTTTTGATTTTAAGTCGATTCTTCTACATTTTCAGTAGAGGTTTCCATTAATAGTCAAAACATCAAAAATGGAATGCAATAAGGTTATTCCTCTAGTATTAGATAAGAATTGATCGTTATTTTTGATTTTAAGTCGATTCCTCCATGTCTTCAGCAATGGTTACCAATAATAATCGAAACGTCAAAAACCTAATGTAGAATTGTTATTCCTCAAGTATTAGATGAGAATCAATCGCTATTTTTGATTTTAAGTCGATTCCTCTATGTCTTCAGCAATGGTTACCAATAAAAACCGAAACTTCAAAAATCCAATATAGAATGATTATTCCTCAAGTACTAGATGAGAATCAATCGCTATTTTTGGTTTAAAGTCGATTTCTCTATGTCTTCAGCAATGATTACTAATAAAAAACCGAAACGTCAAAAATCCAATATAGAATGATTATTCCTCAAGTACTAGATGAGAATCAATCGCTATTTTTGGTTTAAAGTCGATTTCTCTATGTCTTCAGCAATGGTTACTAATAAAAACCGAAACGTCAAAAATCCAATATAGAATGATTATTCCTCAAGTACTAGATGAGAATCAATCGCTATTTTTGGTTTAAAGTCGATTTCTCTATGTCTTCAGCAATGGTTACTAATAAAAACCGAAACGTCAAAAATCCAATATAGAATGATTAACCCTCAAGTACTAGATGAGAATCAATCGCTATTTTTGGTTTAAAGTCGATTTCTCTATGTCTTCAGCAATGATTACTAATAAAAACCGAAACGTCAAAAATCCAATATAGAATGATTATTCCTCAAGTACTAGATGAGAATCAATCGCTATTTTTGGTTTAAAGTCGATTTCTCTATGTCTTCAGCAATGGTTACTAATAAAAACCGAAACGTCAAAAATCCAATATAGAATGATTATTCCTCAAGTACTAGATGAGAATCAATCGCTATTTTTGGTTTTAAAGTCGATTTCTCTATGTCTTCAGCAATGGTTACTAATAAAAACCGAAACGTCAAAAAACCAATATAGAATGATTATTCCTCAAGTACTAGATGAGAATCAATCGCTATTTTTGGTTTTAAAGTCGATTTCTCTATGTCTTCAGCAATGGTTACTAATAAAAACCGAAACGTCAAAAATCCAATATAGAATGATTATTCCTCAAGTACTAGATGAGAATCAATCGCTATTTTTGGTTTAAAGTCGATTTCTCTATGTCTTCAGCAATGGTTACTAATAAAAACCGAAACGTCAAAAATCCAATATAGAATGATTATTCCTCAAGTACTAGATGAGAATCAATCGCTATTTTTGGTTTAAAGTCGATTTCTCTATGTCTTCAGCAATGGTTACTAATAAAAACCGAAACGTCAAAAATCCAATATAGAATGATTATTCCTCAAGTACTAGATGAGAATCAATCGCTATTTTTGGTTTAAAATCGATTTCTCTGTCTTCAGCAAAGGTAATGGATAAGAAAACAACGCAGTTGCTATGGTTACTCATAAAAATTCCTCCCAAATTTTTAGCATTTCACAGAGAGAAGCCTATCCATTCTTACTTAAGCAAGGCTAAATGAGCTATATTAAAACTTTCAAATGAATAAATTTTAAAGAATTTAAAAAATTAAAAAAGTACCATCTTACTCTAGAGTAAAGTACTTTAAAATATAATTTTACTAAAAACTTTATTTAACCTTTTTTGTATTCCCCAAGGTATTTAATTAGGATATTAAATTTCATCAAAATTGGTTAAGTCATTTTCAAGATATTTAGAAAAAACTAAAAAAGTACCGAAATAAAGTACTAATGTTTGTGGGCCGATATGTACCAAAAACTAAGCGCTTCATTTTGTTAAACTAATGGTAGGTTTTCAATTTCATTTCAATCGGTGCAACGGTGTGGAAAAAATCGTGGGCCAAAAAAGCGATAACATACATACATACATCCATACATACATCCATCCATACGCACTAAATGAAAAAATCGCACTTTTTGGCCTCTCGACGAGACCCCATGTAATTTTTGGCAAAACCGTCACGTGCTAATATTCAACCTAATTGAATACTACAATTTGTGACTTTAATTGAGTCCATGGGTTCCGTAGTCTTTACCTGAGGACCCTTTGAAGCCACGCTTGCCCCGAGAGCGATTACAATACTTTACCCATGCTTTGCATTGGATAAAGTAAAAATAGTTTTAATAAAAGTTGTTCAATTTTTTTCTTAGATTCAGAATATGTAAACAAATATATAGGTTTCCATTTAAAAAACAGAACTTGACCTTGAAATACCCTTGAAAGCTTGTTCTAGGTAAACAAACATTGGCGTAGTTTAGTTTCGCCCTTCATATAAATCAACTTTCAAGATATATATAAAATATATATCTTGAATCATATATATAAAATATATATCTTGAATCATATATAAAATTAAGGTTTTGTCTGTACATTGCTCCAAATCACGTCACGTTTCAAGCAAAGTTATGAACAAAAACACCCACAACAAAATTCCTGTCTGAATGTCTGTTTCCGTGGTTTCCGCAAAAAGTTGCTCACGATTCACGTCAAAACGGCTGAAGGGATTATTATGAAATTTCATATTTGTATCAGATGTCTTCTACATTTTTAGCTATATGACGTTTTGATATTTTGACCCCAAAAGGGGGTTTGGGGGGGGCGCACGAATGAAAATTATCACATAACTCCTAATCTATTAACTCTACGGCAAATTTTATAATGAGCAAAATTGTAGGGGATGTGATTTCTGAAAACTTTTGTTTAAAAAAAATCCCACAAAAAAGGGGGAGGGTGAAAAATATGTAAATTCTTGCCCTTGGAACAAACTCAATCAAATTTTGTATACATAATCTGTGGGCCTCTAAAGAGCTAGAAATGCAAAAACTTGGTGCGGGGGTGGGGTGTAGGTGCGGGGATGGATTGTGGGTGGGTTAGGGCCTGGGGTGGGTGGGAGTGGTCGAGTGTGAGGGTGGGGTTCGTGGGTAGGGTGTCCAGGGGGCGTGTCCCCTGGCTAGTAAGAGGGCCGCCGAAGGCGGGCCTTGCAGCTAGTATTTAATACAATCGGTAATACACATACACCATTATAAACCAAATGCGCCAAATTAATGAGACTTCTGTTGTTGAATACACTCCACTAATTTGTCTATTCGTATTTCAAATACGCTACTTAAATCTATTCGCATGAACGAGACTATTCAGAGTAGATTAAGTTGCTTCGTTTTAATATTGGCCATTGTGCAATATCAATAAATGGCAATAAATGTTGTATGGTGATGGTGAACAGGTGTCCATATATTCCTTCCGAATATATGTCCAAAATTGTACCAAACTTTTTCTCTTGAAAAGTGAATTAAAACTTAAATCCTTGATCAATTCAATTAGAGTGTCATCGTGGGTTGGTGATAAATTGGTAATATCCCAGTTATTATAGGGATCTCGAATCCACAATTTTCTATCAATTTCACTATTTGTAAAATTTGTCAATTAATTTTTGGAGATGACATTGAATTAAATAATTTGCATGTTCTTTATCAAATTCACAATTATCTGTAATCATTTGAGAATAATTTGGAAACATTTTGAAAACATTCGATTCTATTCTTCGAATCCATGTACGAAGTTTCATTTTCATCGCCTCTATTTTATCTCGCATGGAAAAAATGTTGTATTGATTTCCTTGCATAGATAAATTTAGTTGGCTTAGAATGGTGAAGATGTCTGCCGAGAAAGAAAGTTTTGAAATCCAATTTTTATCGTTAAAATAAATGGCCAAATTTGATTTTTTAATATTCAGAAATATTTCCACTTCCGTTTTCAAAAACTTAAAAAATCCTAATATTTTCGGGCCCCCCTACATACTTTGGCTGGCCTAGATCACAATATACAAGCCAACTAACGATATTATTAAATGATTTTTCAATTGAAAATAACAAAAAATTACAATAAACTTTTTAGCTCTATTTTGAATTTCTTCTCCAATATCATCTCATCAATAAAATTATTTTTTTACAGACACAACCAATCAAACTAAAAACGAAACTAATGAAGATTATTTCTGTGAAGAATGTTTATCTGGATTCCTAACATTGTCTGATTTTGAAAGACATATACAGAAAGGCCATTCGGAAGAAGTACTATTTACAAGTAACCTCAGTGATCGGAATCACAGCGAAGAAACCAAAGAAGAACCTCTTATTAACATGTCTCCACAGAGCGAGAAAGCTTTTGAGGCAACTGTTCATAATCGAAATCATATCACCAAACGGTCTCTACCCTGTCCTAACGATCCAGAAAAAATGAAATCAAAACAATCTAATCAAAGTTTGGGAACGCATTCTAATAGCAAACCAAACAGAACTGCTGATTGTAACAAAAATATCTCATTACAAAATAATATTAACAGACATTTGTTGAATCACTCTGAAGAAAAACCATTTATCTGTGATCACTGTGATAAGCGCTTTTCATACAAGAGTCATCTCAAAAGTCATTTAATGATTCATACAAGCGATAAGCCTTTTGTCTGTGATTACTGCACTAAACGTTTTTCACACAATAGTGATCTAAAAAGACATTTATTGGTTCATACAGGCGAAAAGTCTTTTGTCTGTTATCACTGCGATAAGGGTTTTTCACGAAAGAGTCATCTCAAAAGTCACATATTAATTCATACAGACGAAAAGCCTTTTGTCTGTGATTACTGCAGTAAGCGTTTTCCACAAAAGAGTCATCTCAAAAATCATTTATTTGTTCATACAGGCGAAAAGCCTTTTGTCTGTGATTACTGCAGTAAGCGTTTTCCACAAAAGAGTCATCTCAAAAATCATTTATTTGTTCATACAGGCGAAAAGCCTTTTGTCTGTGATTACTGCAATAAGGGTTTTTTACTAAAGGCTGATCTCAAAAGACATTTATTGGTTCATACAGGCGAAAAGCCTTTTGTCTGTGATTACTGTAATAAGGGTTTTTCACTAAAGAGTAATCTCAAAAGTCATTTATTGGTTCATACAGGAGAAAAGCCTTTTGCCTGTGATCACTGCAGTAAGTGTTTTTCACAAAAGTGTCATCTCAAAAGTCATTTATTGGTTCATACAGGCGAAAAGACTTTTGACTGTAAACACTGCGGTAAGCGTTTTTCACACAAGAGTAATCTCAAAAGTCACATATTAATTCATACAGGCGAAAAGACTTTTGCCTGTGATCACTGCAGTAAGCGTTTTTCACAAAAGTGTCATCTCAAAAGTCATTTATTGGTTCATACAGGAGAAAAGCCTTTTGTCTGTGATTACTGCAATAAGGGTTTTTCACTAAAGGGTGATCTCAAAAGTCACATTTTAATTCATACAGGAGAAAAACCTTTTGCCTGTGATCACTGCAGTAAGCGTTTTTCACAAAAAAGACATCTCAAAAAACATTTATTGGTTCATACAGGAGAAAAACCTTTTGTCTGTGACCACTGTGATAAGCGTTTTTCACAAAAGTATAATCTCAAAAGACATTTGAAAATCCACACTTAGATTTATTACTTTATACTATTACTCCTTTAATCAAAACAGAATTTTTCTCTACATATTATTTGGAATAAATTAAATTTGTAATATGAGAGACATTTTGAAGGTCCCCCAACTAATTACAAGGCACAAACTCATCAGAAGTGAAACATTTTAATCTGATCTCTGACGCCCTACAGTCATTTAAATTCAACCCATGAGTCTAGTAAGGAAATAATTCTATCCCTGTAACTACATATATATATATTTGAACTTTTCCCCTTGTGAAAATTGTATTATTAATTTTCTTTAATATTAAACAAATCTTACTCTCCGGCATGTTTGAAAATTTATTTCACCTCAAATTTTTTCTTTCCATTTTTCAGATACCTCTTTGTCATAAATAACAAAAATAAATAACTTTTTGATTAAACAGGAATGCAATACCGAACCCTCTGGTCGGTATATCGAGGGTTTATTTTTGAATGATACTCATTAGTAGAGACCGGATTCCTATGCAATAGCATATTTTGTTTGCCGCCACATACGACCCAGGAGATCAATTATCTATCAGAATCATGCATCTAGGATACTGTGGGTTAAATTTTATACTGCATATTTTTGCATATTTCTCGCCAAATACAGATGTTTTAAAAGTAACTTTTCGGAGAAAGAATGAAAAGAAAGAAGAAATAAAACAGGGGCAAGGGCGGATCCAGGAATTTTTTATGGGTGGGGGGGGGGGGGGGGATGTATATAAGGTGCCCGATGTATATAAGATCTACTTTTTATCTCGAAAGTGTGTCGCGATCGTATTGTCCAAGGGGGGGTACAGAGACGCCGCCGCCCCCCACCACACACACACATATAGAACTTTATTTTCAATTTTAAAATTTTTTAAAAAAATAAATGTTTTTTTTTTAAATTTTTTTACAAGTTTCATATCTCATATTTTAAGTTCATTAAAATAAAAAAAAATTGTTATAAATTCCCTGTCGATTTGGCCGCCGTTTTTTGGCCTCTATGGGGGGGGGCGGTCGCCTCCCCCCCCTGGACCCGCCCTTGATAGTGGCCATGCTATTCTCGTTGTTCCTGCCTACTGATGACGTCACGTTTTCTAGTTGATGTTGGCCTACCAAATCGACACCAGGGCGTGTCTATATATTTATTTCATGGCCTAAGGTTCATTATTTTTTAAATTATGTAATCTGAATGGAAAGGAAAAAAGGATGTTAAAGAAAGGAAAAGTAGGGATGTTAAAAATTAAAATTAAATTTAATTAAAGGAATCGTAGGGAGCCGGACAAGACTCCAAATCAAACCAAATACAAGTTTTGATCAAATATGCCATACGTCTCGTTGCTATTTTGCAACCTCTTCAGTGGCTCATTTATTAAACATATTAAAGTACATAATAATCTTCTTAATGACATCTTAAAATAAATAAAAAAAAAAAAAAAATTCTTTGTTCAATTTGATTCTTTTAGTTTTTTGACAAAAAAACAATTAATTTGTTTAAAAGTTTATATTTTATGTTGGTTGATGAGTTGAATGAATTGTGATAGAAAAAAGAATATTGTTTGAAATGTTTTTTCTCGTAGTAAAAAATCCTGACAAATAAGTTTAATAAATGAGCCACTGAAGAAGTTGCAAAATAGCAACGAAACGTATGGCATATTTAATCAAAACTTGTATTTAATTTAATTTAAAGTCTTGTCCAACTCCCTACGATTCCTTTAATTATTAATCATGGACACGAATAATGAAATATTAAAATTAAACATAACAAAAAAAAAATATTTTCTTAATAATTGGATTCCCCCCCCCCCCCCCCTTAGCTTTAATGACAGCCCGCATGCGATCCGGCATCGACCTGAAGTGTTTTTTTTTATAAAATTTTGAGGGATTCTTTTCCATTCCTCTAACAAAGCTGACTTAAGTTCATCAATGGTCGAGGGTACCGGATTTCTTGCAGATTTGCTGATTTGATTACAGAAGACCATAATCACGTGTGTAAAGGTAAATCTGAATATTCAAATCCTAATTTAAACAATTTACAAATTTCTATGGTTTTGGTAAATGGGGGGGGGGGGGGGTAAAATTTTGCATTTTTTTTCGACCCATGCGATAAAAGACCGTAAAGTTAAAAAATTTTCATAAAATTTATAATAGGGGATTTCATGTTTATATTGCATTTTAAAATTTATGTTAAATTTAAGGAAAGTAAACAAATTAATATTATTGAATAATTATTTATTTTTAATAAATAATTATATTTTTAATAAAATGAAGTCGGTTAATTATAAATAATAAGGATAATTTCCTATCAAACATATTTGTCTTTTATTTCTAGAATAAAAACCTTTGAGTTCATTCGAGATTATAAGATTAAATTTAAATTTAATTTAACAACATATAATTTCTAGAAACCTGTTTAGCGCTTTCTAGCCTGCCTGCATTTAATCTAATAAAATTTTATTTTGCTTCTCTGACTAATAAATATTTCGGGAGCCATTACTTTCAAGATTATTATTATTATTATTGTGGATTCCGACTTTTCTCTCCAATGGGCTAAATTCCTTTAGCTCAAGACTACACAGGTATCACTCGAATATATTATTTTAATAGCTGAAGCAAAGTTTGCGGCCTTGTAATTAAATACTGAAATGTACAATTTTGAACTTTTCCTTGTGTTAATCTCATTTCTATTTTCCTATTCATATTTTGATTCAAATTTTAAATTATAATCATTCTATTGACATTTCAATAAGATTTCTAATTTCGGGGAAAATAATTAAATATCTGTTTCAAGTTTGTATCATAATTTAGTTTTTGAGCTTGAAGCAAATAGAAATACTGTAGGTATATACAGTATTTGCTTGAAGGCTCTGACAGACGGCCTTTTCTAGAATATATGCATTCAATATAAGAACGCTCTCTGCATCTACAGGCGTACAGTAAGAATAACCTTTCGTGGAAAAGGATTTTGTTTCTTTTCCGAGAGTAGCCGAGTTGTTAATTCATAAAAGGAATTCAATATGAGGTTGCCCTCTGGTTGATGCAAATAAATAAATATATTATACTAAATCAAAATGTGTATATTTAATTTATTTAATTAATTAAATTAATCTTTAAGAAATTCTCTAAAATTTCGCTTTTATAAAAACATCTTTGAATTTCTTAAAGATTAATTTAATTAATTTGATAATTTCTATATTTGTATAAATATACTAGAAAAACAAATTTACTTATAATTTGTTAAAAATTCTGTTGAGTGGATTTGCTCGCGAATTTACTCCGCGGAATTCTAAATTAATTTAATTTATTTGTTTGAGACTATACTTTCAAAGTTTTCACCTTCTTCGTCAGTCTTTTTAATTAAAAATAATTGATTTGTTATTTGTCATTGGATCAAATACGAGATTGAATATTGAAAAATTGATTTTTTTAAAGTAGCAAAAAGACCACTGAACAGACGATTCTTGATTCACTTGTCTAATAACTTAGGGTGAGAAATATTAAATAAATAAAAAAAAAAATATTGCTAAATCAAAATTTAAATTATTATATAGATGCGGAATTTGCCTCTGGCCTCAACAGATGAGCACAAGGGCTGTTAAAGGGGGCAAAAGATCTAAAGTACTATAGATCAGGGCTTCTTAAACTTTTTTCATTCACGACCCCATTTATGATTGCGAGTTTCCTGGCGACCCCATATAAATATAAAAGAAAGATAAATAAATATTTTTTGATGATTTATTTATTAGGTAACAATATACATATACCTACATATGAAAATATATAGTTTTAGAATTCGTTTAGAAACATACAAAAATTTAAAATTAAAAATTCCACAAAAAGTTATAAAATTGTATTTATTATAGTTACAAAAATTATATGCCCTATTTTTCATCAAAATTGCATTTTTTGCAATAATATAAATAAAAGGGAATTATGACCGTCTTAGTTCGCTCGAATATATTCGAACGCAGTCGTTGAGTGGTAAGTATTAAATAAAAATTAAAAGAAAAAATTTAATGAGATGGATGTGCCTGTTTTTTATTGCATAACAAATAAAAATCTTGGTGGAATGTTTGACACTGCTGGACGTAAGATCTCTTCAACATTTTTTAGCGATGAACGATATTGGGGGGGTGTAAGGGATTTGGTAAGGTTTGGCAGGGAGTCTGGTAAGGAAACGAAAGTGAAGGATACTAAGCCAGACTAAGCCAAACCCAAAAGACAACCTCACCTGCACGCGGTGCACCCTGCTAGAAAACTAACGAGGCTCTGTCGACCGAGTGTCTGCCGGTATAAGCAGACCCCTCTTGCTGGCCAACAGCTTCGGGTGGATGAGCCAGGAAAAATAAGGGCACTCACTTGTCCTAGGTATGAGAAATCGTACCTAAAGGCAGATGAGTCAAAGAAGAATGACGAACGGCATGTGGATGCAGAAGGCAAGGGGAAACCACTGCATTAAAGACTGTAAGAGTATCCTTAGTACAATCGTACATGGCGATCATGACAAGGTTCAAAGCGAAATATTCCGGAGTTAATAGTTCCAAATCGGATCTCCAGGGGGAACAGTGGCGAACAAGTTTATGAAAGCATCAACAGAGAATATGAAGATCGGAACGTGGAATGCAAGAAATGTTTTTGCACCGGGAAGGATAGAACAATCGGGTGACTAAACAAGAGAGATAAGGACGAGAATAGAGATAGCAAGATCAACATTTATAAAAATGAAAAAATTATTCACTAACCGAGATATCAACATGGAACTTAGGATGAGGATGCTGCGTTGTTACGTTTTTTCCACGCTTTTGTATGGAATCGAAGCATGGACTCTAAAGAAAAACCACATGGACAAACTACAGGCTTTTGAGATGTGGTGCTTCCGCAGAATATGGCGTATTCCCTGGACCGATAGGGTCACTAATGTTGGTCCTAAATCGGATGCAGAAGGAATGCGAGATCATTAACTCAAAAGAGAAAGCTTCAATACCTGGGTCATAATAATGAGAGGACAGAAATACAGATTTCTCCAACTGATAGTTCAGGGAAAGATTGATGGAAGGAGGAACATTGGCAGGCCCCGCGTGTCCTGGCTTAAAAATCTAAGGGATTGGTTTGATTGCAGCAATGTACAACTGTTCCGAGCTGCGGTCAACAAGGTCCGGATCGCTATGATGATAGCAAACCTCCGATAGGAGATGCACTACAAGAAGAAGAAGAACGATATTGGGATTTAATAGTGTTAAAGCTGAGAAAGTAACTTCACATAAATATGTGGTGTTGAATGGCAGAAGAACATTTAACGCCATATCAGCGATTGTGGGAAATTCAGTTCTAGTTCCGATCCAGAATTCAGTCAAGGGCTTTTTTGGAAATTGTAGTTTTAAGTTTGAGTCACTGGAAAGCTCAGCAAATTCCTCTTGAGCTTTAAGTGGCAGGTGATCAATCTCACTTAAACCAATCCAAAACGGCTTTTGAATACAAGCTACCTTTTTGAAATCAATATTTAATATAAAATATGTACGGAACTGCAATTTTTTCCTTGAAGAGACAAGTTGAGATCGTTTAATTTCGCAAAGATATCAGACAAATAACACAGCTTGGATAGCCATAAGTCATTTTGAAAAAAAGCAGCAAGTTCACATTTTCGTTCGGTTAAAAATATTTCGATTTTGTCCTTTAATAACAATAATCTTCTTAAACTTTGACCTCTTGACAACCATCTTACTTCTGCATGTAATAATAAAGTTGTGTATTTGGAATCCGTATCCTTACAGAGATTTGAAAATAAGAGGCTGTTAAGGGCATGGCTCTTAATAAAATTTATAATCTTAACAGCATCCTGAAGCACATCGTTCAATTCTGGTGCTAATTTTTTTGCTGCAAGGGCCTCTCGGTGAATAAGGCGGCTGTGAGTAAAAGTTATATGATCATAATGAGCAGCTTGAAAAAATGATTTAAAACCAATATATTTGCCCGTCATCGCTCATTCACCATCTGTCCATATTCCACAGCAATTTTTCCATTCTAAACCTTCAGTTTTTAAAAATTAGTCAACTTTACAATATATGTCTTTCTTTCCCTGTAGTATGTTCTTTCATAGGATGACAAAATAACGATTCTTCCTCCACGATTTCTTTATAAACGTACCTGACATGTACTAACAACTGTGCAAATTTAGTAATATCCGTTGTTTCGTCCAACTGAATTGAAAATTTTGGGCTTTCTTTAATTCTTGTAATAAGTTGCACTAATTGGTCCTTGTTAATATCAGAAATTCTATTCGAGACAGTGTCGTTCGACAAAGGAATTTTTCGAATATCATCGCCATATTTACTTCCATGTAGTACTAGGATTTCTACCATTTTAATAGCAGCAGGTAATACAAGATCTTCTCCAATGGTGAACGGCCTTTTGTTTTTAGCAATACAGTATGAAACTTCATCATATGACGCTAGTAAATATTTTTCATTAACGGTCATAAATTTTCCAAAGAATTTTTTTCTTTATTTAAAGATTTATTTTCCGTCTTTGAAAATATTCTTTTGGTTTATTGACATACGAAACTCGAAACATGCTTTGATTCAAGATGTATTTTTAATTTTGAAGGTTTCATACTCTCCGGGGCCAATAATTCATTGCAGATCAAACAAAGTGGTTGTTCATTACCCTTACAATTTTGAAATGTAAAGCCAAATTGAAGAAAAGACTCCTCATATTTTATTTTTCGCACATTAGATGCCTGTTTTTCAATACTTTGTCCTGCCTGAGGAAAGTTTGTAGCATTATCATCTGCGTCATTACCATTCTTATTTAAGTTCAGCCATTATTTATCCATGGCCAAAAATTATTTTGATCCAAAATCCAATAAATATAAAAATAACATATTGCATATAATAATTGATTAATTAATTCAAAAATAAACCCTCGATATACGGACCAGAGGGTTCCGTATTGCATTTTTGTTCAATAAAAATTTTATTTTATTTATTTATTTTTGTTATTTATGCCCAAAGGAATCTGAAAAATGGAAAGAAAAAATTTGAGGTGAAATAAATTTTCAAACATGCCGGAGAGTAAGATTTGTTTAATATTAAAGATAAATAATCATACAATTTGACAAGGGGAAAAGTTCAAATATATGTAGTTTCAGGGATAGAATTAATTCCTTACTAGACTCATGGGTTGAATTTAAATGACTGTAGAGGGTCAGAGATCAGATTTAAATGTTTCACTTCTGATCAGTTGTTGCCTTGTAATTAGTTGGGCGACCTTCAAAATGTCTTTGTCAATTCTGATATTACATTAATTAATTTATTTCAATTAATATGTAGAGAAAAATTATGTTATGATTCAAAAATTAATAGATTAAAACATCTAGGTGTGGATTTTCAAATGTCTATTGAGATAACTCTTTTGTGAGAAACTCTTATCGCATTGATTACACACGAAAGGCTTTTCACCTGTATGAACCAATAAATGACTTTTGAGATGACTCTTGTGTGAAAAACACTTTTCACAGTGATCACAGACAAAAGGCTTTTCTCCTGTATGAACCAATAAATGCTTGTTGAGAGTACTCTTGTGTGAAAAACGATTACCGCAGTGATCACAGACAAAAGGCTTTTCGCCTGTATGAATTAATATGTGACTTTTGAGACTAGTCTTCTGTGAAAAACACTTATTGCAGTGATCACAGACAAAAGGCTTTTCGCCTGTATGAATTAATATGTGACTTTTGAGACTAGTCTTCTGTGAAAAACACTTATTGCAGTGATCACAGACAAAAGGCTTTTCACCTGTATGAACCAATAAATGACTTTTGAGATGACTCTTGTGTGAAAAACACTTTTCACAGTGATCACAGACAAAAGGCTTTTCGCCTGTATGAACCAAAAAATGTCTATTGAGATGACTCTTATGTGAATAACACTTTTCACAGTGATCACAGACAAAAGGCTTTTCGCCTGTATGAATTAATATGTGACTTTTGAGATTACTCTTTCGTGAAAAACGCTTACCACAGTGATCACAGATAAATGGTTTTTCTTCAGAGTGATTCAACAGATGTCTGTTAGGATTATTTTGACATGAGCCTGGTTTGTTACAATTATCACTTCTGTTTGGTTTGCTATTAGAATGCGTTCCCAAACTTTGATTAGATTGTTTTGAATGCAATTTTTCTGGATCGTTAGGACAGGGTAGAGACGGTTTGGTGCTATGATATCGATTATGAACAGTAGTCTCAAAAGCTTTCTCGCTCTGTGGAGACATGTCAATAAGAGGTTCTTCTTTGGTTTCTTCGCTGTGATTCCGATCACTGAGGTTACTTGTAAATAGTACTTCTTCCGAATGGCCTTTCTGTATATGGCTTTCGAAATCAGACAATGTTAGGAATCCAGATAAACAATCTTCACAGAAATAATCTTCATTAGTTTCGTTTTTAGTTTGTTTGGTTGTGTCTGTAAAAAAATAATTTTATTGATGAGATGATATTG
>JALMQS010000127.1:7179433-7189865 GCA_024734495.1 Forficula auricularia
TAAACTTCACGTAAAATGTTCGAATTTTATTTCTGCAGCTAGAACCGAATAAAATTAAAATAAAATTAATTTTTTTTTTCAAGGCTTTGATCCACTCTCTGCCATCATTAAGGCATATATATATATATATAGCACACACTTCTTCTTTTTAGGGGTCAAGGTAGGAGTAGAGGTAGCACCTTTGGATCTCCACTGGTCCTCACTACTATCAGGGTACTTGGGTTGTCAGCGCACATGACCGACTGGCCCTTGTATCAAGACCGTCCGTGCGTGGTGAAGAACCACATCCTTCACGAGGTGACCCTGTTTTTTAACTAAACACGGCGGATCTAGACTGGAAAGTCAATAAACATTCCTGGCACAGGGCAGCAGTACCTGCCAGTACCGGACTAAGGCGCAAGGAGATTGACTTCGGACCGGCTTAGGATCGGATTAATACAAGCATGGCTGTATCAGCTTTAATGGTTGGATTACTGCGGTGTAGAAAAGAGAGGGACCTTACTACACTACCTATATCCCATGAACATCGTCTGTAGAATACTATACACCGATCACGACGCCTCTTTTTGAGGCATACGACTTAGAAGAAGATACACTTCTCCTTCTTACTACAAAGCATTAGGCGCGCCTGTTCTTCCAATTTATAAATTAAGCCGGTTACAAAAGATTGATGCCATCTTTTTTTGCCTTCCTCTGCTTCTTGTTCCTTGTGGACCGTAGTCGCGTACGATCTTCGGCAAACGGTCGACAGGCATCCTCTCAACATGATCGGCCCAGCACCTTCTTCGAACGCCCACGCAGTCGGCTATGTCTTGAATCTTGCATTGTTCCCTGAGGTCCTCACTGCGGATTTTGTCTCGTATGGTCTTGCCGTGGATAGTTCTAATAATTCTCATCTCTGTTGTTCTGAGAAGTTGTTTCGTGAGAGTCGTATCCGCTCTTGATTCGGCACCATAAGTGATTACCGGACGAACACAGGTTTTGTATATCCTTACTTTGCCTTCTGGAGATAGATCGCTATACACAAAGTTTTGAAATTTATTAATAAATAGATAGGTTCCTACGTTGACCATTTAAACCCTGAAGAACCAAGGGACGATCCTCTGAACTCCTCCTATCTATGGCGCCGCCACTATATTACGACAAAGCAAATTTACATACATCCATTTGATAATTGAGCCTATGAGAAATAACAGATAAAATATTGCTAATTAAAAAGACTGACGATCGATGCAGATCAAACCTTCGAAACTATAATCTCTTCAAATAAATTATATATATATATATAACTTATTTTGCATTATAAAGTCCACTAGGTTTTTTCCAATTTAAGATAAATTTTCCATTTTTAATAAAATAGTCTTTAATTTTATACATTTATTGTTGCACTGATAAATTTTTTAACTCCAATTTTACTCAATTTCATATTTTTCAATTCAAATAATCTACAAAAAGTCAATTCCGTCCCATGTCCAATTTGACTGTTTAAATCTTCAAACCACCGTGTATTTACTTGAAAAATATTCAGATATGACTGAATAAAATATCACCTAAATAAAAAAAAGGTGAATGAATAATATATAATTTAATAAAGTTTATTTAGTTATTAAAATTTTTGTTGGAAAAATTACTAAAATTGTCCAAAGTCAGTGTATCGATTCCGCCCCCAATATAGTTGTAGTATTTAACTTGACTCACGCCATCACTGCAGTGACCAAGAGAGAAACTATTGTCATTTGGTCAGTTAGTTTGTTGAATAGCTACCACCAGTGGTGTTAATTTTATTCATATGGAAACACAGAAAAATGACTTCATAAAGGTAGTGATTAATTATGTTATGTCGTTCATAAGTGTCATTTCCGTCCCTGCGTTAACAAGTCATATAAAACTTTGGTGCAGTTTCAATCACACAATAGCGAGCAAATTTTTGAAAATAAAATTTTTTAAAATGTAAAGATTTTCTAAAAGTCTTATGGAAAATTAAGATCTTGACACTTTCTCTTGAATATACTACTATTAGTTGATTATATAAAGTTAAAAAACAAACAAACTAAAAATTAACTTTTTGAAACATGACGGTTTCTTTTTTGCAATAAAATATATCATTGACCGAGGAATTTACTTAGATATTTACATTAAAAAAATCACATAAATGCTATGTTTGGATGTAAACATAAACAGTAGAAATACTTCGCATTGCCAAATCATACAAGAGTACTATCAACTGATTTGAATAAATCAAACTAACTTTTGTATTTAATTAATTTTTTATAATTCCTTTTATTTCAAACATTTACGACTTTCATACTATTTATTTTTTAATTCTATTATTTTTTATTTGTATTTTAATCATATTTTTATTAAATATTAGATAGTACACTTCTTTTGACTCAACTTGAGCGAAAGCACATCCTTAAAAGTAAAATTTGGAATAAGTTTCTTTTAAGTTTATTGCAGGAGGTGTCTGAGTGCTACTCAAATCTGAATTATGACTTACAATCCAATTTTCTTGCTTGGTTTGTCGCACCCCTCGTATCCTTCGATTGTATACCTCTAGAGCTATTCTCATTCATCACAGAATTACTAAATTATTTAACACTAAAATAATAATTTATCTTAGAGTCAAGTGGGTAGTAGACAATTTGAAGTGGGGGACCCAATGCAGGAACTACTCTCTTAATAAACCTCACAAATCTTAGCTTCTACATTATTAATTATACAAAAGGACAAATCGTATATAACAGTAGATATTATTTATTTCCTATGTTCCTAAAATCGAGCAATATATTATGTTTTCTTTATTAAATCTTAATATAGAAATCGAACTATTTATTTTTTTGCTACATTTGCCACTTTATACAAATATTTGGCCCTAGAATGCATTTTCTATTATCTTTCTTTCTTGAGTTATGGTTGATATCAGATTTCCGAAACACAGATAAACAAAAAAGAATAGAGATACATACCTATAGATATAAATATATTTCTTTCTGATTTTTTACATTTTTAACGTGAATCTGTAAAACTAGAGAGCCTGAAATCTAACAAGTTCTTAATTTTGAAAATACAAACATTTTGTCAGTACGGAATTTATTAGCCTTTCTTTCTATTCTTGAGTTATAATAAGAATCGGAATTCATGCAGATTGAAAAAATTTAGGCTTTAAAATTAATGTTTTTTTTTACACGATTCAGAGATTTCTAAAAATGGTCGTTTTTATTTTACCATACAGGGTATGGTCAAGTATTGTAATCGTGCATGAAAAAAGTGTTTTTTTCCTTCTTTTTTTCGAAATATCTCAAAAACGGTTTGAAACTATTTTGATTAAAAAAATTGAGCGAAACTATGGCATTTCGCTCTACGAAAAAGCTATAGTAAGTGAACATCGAAAAAATTATATTTTTCGAGATAATAATTGTTTTGTCAAAATGTCTGCTAGTCTGTCTGGTTGTCTGGTTGTCCCTTCCACGAGAGTGTGATGGCTTCAACTCTCATAGAACCCGAGCCCACCCCAAACCTTGCCGCAATGTTGCTGACCAGACTGGAGTTGTCCTTATAATAATTGATTTTGTTTCTATGGGCAACCCCCAGTCCGAGGAGCGCTGACACTATTTGCATATGCATATCCAGAACCCACACCGTCCCCGACCCATCCTTCGCCAAGATGTCTGGATTCCTGTTCCCGGCCGAACTTTGATATAAATAGTCGAGTTCGATCCGAATTCCCTTTTTTATTAGTTCATCAGCCAGACGTCTAACCACCGCATCATGCCTCCTGAGCCTTCCATCGTGTGTCCGCCCACAACGACTGGAGAATATGCGCTGTCATTTCAGTTTTTCTACACCAGGCCCCACAAATGGGATTAAGAGCTGATTAGATTTTGGTGCATATCGACCCAAAATTAAGGGGGGTACTTCCTATTTATGAGCACATACTATGAATAATAAATTTTAAGAGGTCATGAAAATTATTTCACCAAGTCAGCTGGTGAAAGAAAAGCAATAAATACTTTCAGGGTGCCTGTATTTATTATATTACCTGGAATCTGTCGTATCGAGTCGTACTATAACTTGCTCACCTCCAGATCCATGGATCTTATCCTGGATCTGAGATTTTTTAAGTATCCCTTAAAGTATTAATATTTTCCACCCAAGCTTCAGTAGGGAGACCCTTATGATTTTCTCCAATCTGGGCATATTCAGCTCTTTGTAGGACTAGGAGATACGGTCGAAAAAAAAGGAAAAAAAATAAAATTTCATGCTTTGACAAGTTAAAACTTGCATTGCTCTTTATATTCCCTCAGTACTAGGGTGGGTCGAAAAAACTGAAATTTTTTTTCGAAAACACTTTATACGGAAAAGTTGCCTATTGTAATAAGAAGAATAACGGCAAAAAATAAATTGGTTAACATCTTCCGCTCGCGCATCGAACTTTAAACTTCTGAAAAATTTCAAAAATCACTATATTTTTGTAATTTTAACTAATAGAAATAAATTACAAAAATATAATGATTTTTGAAATTTTTCATAATTTTAAAGTTCGATGCGCGAGCGGAAGATGTTTACCAATTTTAATTTTTTATGCCGTTATTCTTCTTATTACAATAGGAAACTTTTCCGCACTAGAGATTTTTCAAAAAAATTTCAGCTTTTTCGACCTACCCTATTAAGTACACCTTTCGCGATCTTAGAGTCAACTTTTCTCTTCTAGGTGGGGTTTCTGTGTTTCCAAGCTGTTTAAATTGTGTAAAAAGGTCAAAATATATTATATACGTGTGTGTGTGTGTGCATATATGAATACAGATATCAATGAAAAAAAAAATATATATTCTAGATCAAAAATTATTTATCGAAGGCAACAAAATTTCAAATCAAAGATTGATCTCCGTTGATTGCTTTTTGAATCGTTTTCCTTTTGCTTTAGATTCAGCGAGTCACCTTTGTAACTGTAGATAACTAATTAATAATAAATGATCTCAGGGCTTTGAGCTACAAATATCCCATTAAAAAGAGTATTTGTTCACCTCGACAACCTTTAAAGTAAATTCAATTCCGTGTTTTTACTTCATTTATACAAATACTTCTCATTCCGTTGGTGTTCATTTTTCCCTCTGATGTCTATATATATATATATATATATATATATTCCAGAGGCAGAATTATTTTCTTAGACAATTTTCTCCCCTAATATTTATTTTCTATTCATTGGAGACAATAGAGTTTTGGGGTGTTACGAGGGTGAGCGATGTCGCCATTCAATTCGAATATCTAAATAAAATGATTAAAGTCTGATAAATGATGAATTCGTGAATAAAAGAGAAAGAAAAAAATGGAGATAGAGTTGACACATAAAGTGTTTGATCTTCTTTGGGTACTTTGTATTGTAATGTAATTGAAGGGGGTGAAATTAAAGTGAAGAGTCAAATGTAGTAAAGCAGAAAGCTTGATAAACCTATCAATCGGATACGCTTTTGCATATTCGTTCCATTTTAGGAATATAAGAGAAAAAAATATTATTAAAACATCAACCTAGATATCAAAAGGGTTATGCTTTAATGAAAAAGTAATGTAAACCAGAGGTTTCAATCGCTGACCGCGCAAATCACTGGTAGGCATGGATGTTTCTTGTGTCATTTATTTTATCTTATTACTGTATCATACAAAATATGGAGTGAAAATAAACTATAGCCTTAGAACTTAGATGATACCATATAAAAGATATTAGAAAAAATAAACTGATAGGGACATCCACACGACTTTACGATACACCTGCCCCCTCATTTATATTTAATATTTAATAATTATTTACCAAACTGAATTTCGGACTTTTAAATGCAATCGAATGCAAGAAAGGGCGCACCAGTAAAGAAGGTCTCGAAGGTCCCTTGCATTACCGAAGAGAAGGGAAAGTTGATTAAGTGAAAGGGTGGAGACGTAGGTGTTTATGCACTCGGGTTTTGAAGGTTTGAAGATTATAAGTGCTGGGAAAGATGGAGGCTGGGAGAGAGTTCCAGTTCCTTGAATTCAAGGGGATATACGTATTGGCGATTGAAGTGGTCCGGCACTTTTCTAATTTGACCGCGAAAAAGTGTTGGGAGTCGGCAAACGGCGTGCTACGCGCAAAGCATACTTTGGGGGGAATTACTGATTTTATCTCATTAGAGCACCTGCCGTGGTAGTATTTATAGAAAAGGGAAAGGGCAGAGACATTTCTTCGATGAGCTAGGACTTATTAGCAATTTATTATATCTCATTATAAATTTCTATAATCTTCTATTGTTAATATCAGCTATCTTCAATTTTTGTTTGGAAATTTATTTTATTATTATTATTATTTTTTTAATGCTGGATCTTTTATCAACCTGATACTTACTTTCCCTTTCGAACAAATACTGTTCTTGTTTGAGCTAAAAAATATCATGGTAAGCCTACTAATTACTGATGTTTTCCATGACTCATTTCGATCATTCCTCTGGAAGGCATATTGTTGAATTCACTCAAAAATTTTAATCATTTATGAAAAAGTGTTTATTAATTGTAAATTATATAATAATGCCGCGATATATGGGTTGTAAACAGTTTAAGAAGACGATGAAAAGGCAAGAAACCCGACCAAATGAGAAAATTGAGCCAGAAATTAAGTCTCAAGATCGACGTAAAATGCCTAGGGTTAGGATGGGGTCCAGAAAAAAATGTTGTTTAAGAGGGGCTTCTTGGGCTACATAAATTTAAGAACCCCTATCTTAATTAATTCAATATAAACGACTCATTATCTTTTTAAAAATTTTAAATCTGCTGATTCTAAAATTATAATAATTTTGAAATAATTCAATGAATACTGCATCATAGTAAATCTGTAACAGGAATAGTAGGGAATTGGATAAAATTAAAAACACATAGTTTTTTATTAAATGGGCCAGACGTTTCACCAATTTATTTTAATTTCCTCAGTGGCTTATTTTAATACTCTTTGTTTTTTAAAAAGTGTGATAAAATTAGCCACTGAGGAAGTCAAAATAAATTAACGAAACGTCTGGCCCATTTAATAAAAACTCTCTGTTTTTAATTTTATCCAATTCCCTGCTATTCCCGTTACAGATTTCAATGAATATTTTGTAATTACATATCCAGTGTTAAATGTGTACGATATAGAAAATCTATCAATAATCTTTTTAATTTAAATTTGAAAAAAAAAATAAAAAATAAAAAACTATCTCTATCAATACAAGAGACGCCTTCAATTTTCAATTATACTGGATTGTTTCTTTTTCAAAGCTCTGCGGACAAATATTCCAGCCGAACAAGAGGGTGGTTGGTTAATCATCCCTTTTTAAATGTTCTTACCTCTCAAGGGATTTTTATTGATTATTACCCGAGTTAATGAATTTCGAATGCTTGACCTTTGGGGAGTCGCTGGGGGTGGTGGGGTAAGTTACCCTCATGGTCGGCGTCAGACGTCATTAGCAGACCGTGAAATTGACTTAAGGTCCAATTGGAAAGTCATTATTGAGACTCAAGGTTTGCTTTACTGGATAAAACTGCCATTTAAAATTTATTTATTTATTTTTAAATTATTTATTGCTCAAGAAAAAAACACATTGAACTTCTGTCTAATAAGTGTACACAGAAGTTTAAAAAATGTGCTACCAAAGATGAAGCCTTTATAGAGAATTCTACATTATCTACTATTAAACTATACAAAATTATCTGAAATCTGTGTCGGTAATTTTTTCCGTGTTTAATCTTAGGTATGGTTTACGTGACCATGTACATAATATGCACAGATACATATTTTTTTTGTATACAAAGCAATATGTTTAACACGAAGAAATATTTCGGTCCCCTTAGTTTCGTGTTAAGTGATTTTCACTGTATTTTTTATCGGCAACTCTCTCATATTCAATTTGGAAAAGTGATTTTAAATTAGTTTTTGAATAAATTCAATTATATGGCCTCCTAGCGTGATCCACTCCCCAAGTGTAGTCAATAATATTCTAAATCCCCATCTATATTTATATTATGTAGCGAAAATTTGATATCGTGAAAAATGTTTAACAAATCAGTTTTATGTAAATATCTCGTTATTTATTGATGAGAAAAAAAATTGTTCAAATAAAATTTATAGATTATAAAATTCTCTAGAAAAAAGATAATATACGTTTTTTTGATTGGAGCAATAGTTTAGGAAATAATATGACTTAAATAGAATCAATCCTTTTTATTAATGGCTTTATTTTTATTCATTTCTTGGGAATATTGATCAACAAAGTAGTATTTGCTCCTTCTCTAGGTCACTATGCTAATTGATGATTCATTCATTTCTATCCATAGAGGAATTTTTATGACACGGCCATAAAACTAAAAAAAAAATTAAAGATTGAATGTTTATCTATTCAAATGTCCACCAAGTATTAATATGGCCTGAAATAGGTTTTTTGATCGGCCCTTCATCTCCTAATGGGGGTGACTACCCTTAATTTAAAATTTCACTAAAAAAATGATTTCTACTAGATTCTAGAGAAATTCCAAATCACTAAATATAAAATATGACCCGAAATAATAAAATCTGATCAACACTTCATCCCTAAAGGGGGTGGCTACCCTTAATTTTAAATTTCACTACAAAAATGATTTCTACTAGATTCCTGAGAAATTACAAATCACTAAGTATAAATATGGATCGAAATAAGTTTTCTAATCAACCCTCATCCCCTAAAGGAGGTGACTACCCTTAATTAAAAATTTCACTAAAAATGATTTAAATTAGATTCTAAAGAAATTCTAAATCACTAAGTGTAAATATGGCCCGACATAAGTTTTCTGATCAGTCATTCATCCCCTAAAAGGGGTGACTACCCTAAATTAAAATATCGCTAAAAAAATGATTTCTGCTAGATTGTATATAAATTCCAAATCCCTAAGTGTAAATATGGCCCGAAATAAGTTTTCTGATCATCCGTTCATCCTCTAAAAGGGGTGACTACCCTTGATTAAAAATTTCACTAAAAATGATTTTTACTAGATTCTAGAGAAATTCCGATTCAATTTCAAAAATTTTATGGAAATTGCCAAGGATTGGGAAATCATAACGGGGTTTGGGACCCTCCGGTTTCTCTAGAAATGCAAAGAGAATATGCGCATAGATAGAAGCGGCCAATATCTTTCAATAATAAGACTTATGAAATCTGTGGTACACATATGAAGAGCTCGAACATAGTGGAAAAGCACTTTTTATAATGATATTGATACAACAAGAAGTAGTTAACCAAAAGGTTCAACTTTTACTCATGGTGGACTTTAATGTGAAAATAAGAGATTTAGGATTGGGTAGAAGTCAAGGTATCTGCGAATGCGGGTCTTGAAAGATTGAAGGTTATAATAACTTTCTCTAGATGGAAAAACATTTTTGACAAGCTCCCTCAAGGTTCAGGAGCTTCCGGCCCGTGGGTATATAATAACTTCACTAGATTTGAAGAGTAAGGGCAGTTTCTCAGAAAGATTTTCTGAACAATGAGGGCACATTTGAATTAAATGACTCAGTTAAGGCGGCCAAAATTCCCTTTACTAGAGATCTCAGCATGAACTTATTATGGAAGAACACCACACCAAAAGTTAAGTGAATCTTTTGTAAAATCCCCTTCTGAACTGTCTTCGTACTTCAACTAATTTTTCAAATTTCCAATAGGACTTTGGGACTCATTTCATTTGTCCAAAGCTTAATCTGGCTTTCTTCATCCATTATTTAAAATCGGCTCAACCTTAAAGAAGAGTAAATTATGTGAATTATTATCTGTTAAATTGTGTGTCGTAGGCAAATAGCTTTAACAATTATTTAATTCTATTTGGAGTGGCAACAACTTTTGGAATTACCCTCATTGACAAATAATTTGAAGTATTAATTAATTACTCTAAATGACGAGTGATTAAATAATATTTAATGTCGCCGGGTAATGGTTAAAAGTTGTTCAAAAAATTCAAGAATTAAAACTCTTTAAATAAAAAATAAAAAACAAAAAGTATACCTATATTTAATCGACTCTTAACATTTGAAAGCTAGTTGACATTTAAGAGTATTTATGTGAATAATTGCAGATTGCAGGATATCATTGGAGGTGGAAGTCTGGGGTCGGAAAGTATCAAGGAGAATATTCTTATCTACGTGATGGCGCAAAAACGACCATAGTAGTCGACGCGCCGTTAAAACAAAATAATAACAATAATAATTCATTAGAGGTATATTTAATTAAATATTATTTTATTGTAAAATTAAAATAACAAAAAAGTTTGTCATTCGAAATATTTTTTCCCTTAATTGATTTATTTCACTTACTCATTTATTTATTTTTTATCAAAATTATCTCAAAACTCCCGTATGGAAATAAATAGATTTTCGAAATATGTTTTTTATATATTTTTTGAAAATATATTAAAA
>JALMQS010000127.1:7189965-7203601 GCA_024734495.1 Forficula auricularia
ATTCCGATTCACTAAGTATAAATATGATTCGAAATAAATTTTCTGATTAACCCTTCATCCCTTAATGGGGATGACTACCCTTAATTTAAAATTTCACTAAAAAAAATGAGAAAAGAGTTTAGAGAAATTCCAAATCACTAAGTATAAATATGACTCGAAATAATTTTTTTGATCATCCATTCATCCTCTAAAGGGGTTGACTACCCTAAATTTAAAATATTGCTAAAAAAATTATTTCTGCTAGATTCTAGATAAATTCCAAATCTCTAAGTGTAAATATGACCTGAAATAAGTTTTGTGATCGAATACACCCCTCAAAATGATTTCATAAATATGTTATAATTGTTCATATTTTTATTTCCATTTATTATATTAAAATGTTAGAAAATATAAATAAAAAATATGTTAGGTTATAGAAATAAACTATAAATAAATAAACTACAACGTATCGTTGCTAAGCTTTATACAAAGTCATTTGAAATATTAATTTGTTTATTCCTTTATAATTAATCAGATATCACTTGCTATTTGCAGTCCATGTTGACTTAAATTCAAAAATAGTGATCGATTCTCATCTAATACTCGAGGAATAAGCATTCTACATTGGATTTTTGACGTTTCGATTATTATTGGTAACCATTGCTGAAGACATGGAGAAATCGACTTAAAATCAAAAATAGCCATCGATTCTCATCTAATACTTGAGGAATAACCTTATTGCATTCCATTTTTGATGTTTTGAGTATTAATGGCAAACTCTACTGAAAACGTGGAAGAATCGACTTAAAATCAAAAATACTAAATTCTTTTTTGGTAAACAAGTCAATCTTGAACAGTACATCAGTTTTAAAACAATAGAACGGAATCATTCTACTTATCCATCTTCACATATAGAAATATCAAATTTGTGCCGAATTTTTTAAAGTTTTAAGTTTCTGATGGTTAACTATTTGAAGCCCTGAAGAAGTCGGCATAGTCGACGAAACTTTGGTTGAAAAAATCACACAAAAAACTTGTCCTTAATTCCCATTATAAACTTTCTTATTAATACACATTATAGACGGAAATGATAATAGTAAATTATATTTTTTATTCAGAATATAATTAATTTTTAACATAAAATATATATCTACTTCTAGGCTATAAATTCTAATTCTCAGTTTATAATTAATCTGTTTTTGTAATATTCTTCGGAATTAGTTCTGTTTAAATGATGATTAATTTCTATCTAGTTCGTGGTGACTTTCTCTGGTTTTCATTTCTTCTTTGACTGTACGTCTGTCGGAGTGAAAATGAGACACGCCCGACCTCATCCTTAAGAAGGTGTGAATTATTACATTATATTAAAGTTGAGCGACTCTGTTGTGTCATAGAAATGAACTTCTTATCCCAAGAAAAGAACAGTGAATTTATTATGCAAGTCATATATAAATACAGATAAACAGGATTGATAGCATCAAGAGGGTAGACCAGAAGTCTCTCAACAAGAAAGTGTTCAAATACTATCTCAAAATACTGAGAAATCCACAATTTATAATTGAAATATTTTTTTACTAATGTATTTTTCTGAAAATCCTAATTTAATTTCAATATTATCAATTTACTATACATTTTTAATACTATAAGCAAAAACACGGTATTCTAACTTAAGTGTGAATTAACTATAGTTTATAAACATATAAATTTATATAACGAATAAAAAATAATAATATATATATATATATATATATATATATATATATATATATATATATATAATTTTAGACAAATTAACTTTTAAATCAGTCTGCTGAGATCCGTCGATGCGAACGGTCGTGTCTGGAGGCATCCAATGTTATCAAAGTGTTTTTTTTTATTTGGACTAAGGTCTTTGGACGCAGCGGAGCGATAGCACGCAGATAAGCATACCTGTTGCTTACTTTTTATTTATTATAATAATTATCATTTATTTGTTCTTGTTTTACCTATATAATCTATTCTGGTATTGAAGAAAACATTCATAAAAATGTCATGCCCTGGGGGTCTCCCCCTCAGGGTATCGTAACTCCATAATAGATTTTTGTGATAATGAATATCGAAATACCGATAGTGGACCATTTTTCATTTTCTTAGAAAAAAATCACAATTAAATATTTTATCGATAAGGATGGAAATGAAATTCTCATAGATGAAAATACTCTACTTGGAAATATTGATGAAATCAAATCCAAAACAATATCTAAACCTATCCACCCAATGGTGTTTGGTAAATTTATTTACCAAAAGATGAATAAATTCAACCACTCTATCCTTGGAATCTCACAAATTAACAAATTCAAAATTAGAATCCAGTTCTAAACCTCAACTGATGCAAATGCATTCATAAAATACCCCATATTGGAAAATTCTGAATACACCGGATATATTCCCTTATTTTTTACTACTAGAATAGGAGTAGTTAGAAACTATCCTTAAGAATTAGATGCAAATGATTTTCTAGAAAATTGCTTCTGCACTTCATCATCACTCTTTTTCATTTTTAATATTCTATCTGTTATTTCTCATGGGTGGAAATATTCGATTGAATGTAGTTAAATCTCGTTTTGTTATTTCTCGCCATTTCGTAAAATAAATAATTTGATTTGTAATTTGGTTCTGGCTTGGATTCTGAAGGAAAATAAAATTTGAGTTCAGCTAAAATGAAAGTTTATTATTAAAAACATTATTTACAAATGAATTATAAATTAGTTACCTAAAATGAATAATCAGATTTTAATGTCCTTCTTACATTAAACAATGAACGTTTTATATATTTACAAGTTGACTTAATTAATGATATATTAATCATGAACAATAGTTTAACACTCGTATTATAAATTTATACACAATGTAATTAATTATATTAATAATATATACTTATAATATGATATACATTCTTGTTAACCCTCAGTTTTAGTTAATCTGCCCTGCGGTCAGCCAGGGAGGCTCCTGGGGTTATGGACTTTCTAAACTATTAATCCGCAGATTTCAAATTTACATATATACCAGTGGCGATTGGTGACTTTTCAACCAGGGCTATGCTGTCCAAAAAAGTTTATTGAAATGATATTTTAATTATCCTTTTTTTTTTTTTTTTTGCAAATTTCATCGAATACGGCATCATTTTCTTTATTACTTTATCCAATGCAAAGCATGGGTAAAGTATTGTAATCGCTCTCGGGGCAAGCGTGGCTTCAAAGGGTCCTCAGGTAAAGACTATGGAACCCATGGACTCAATTAAAGTCACAAATTGTAGTATTCAATTAGGTTGAATTTTAGCACGTGACGGTTTTGCTAAAAATTACATGAGGTCTCGTCGAGAGGCCAAAAAGTGCCATTTTTTCATTTAGTGCGTGCGGATGGATGGATGGATGGATGGATGGATGGATGTTATCGTTTTTTTGGCCCACGATTTTTTCCACACCGTTGCACCGATTGAAATGAAATTGAAAACCTAGCATTCTTTTAACAAAATGAAGCGCTGGTTAGTTTTTGGTACATATCGACCCACAAACATTAGTACTTTATTTCAGTACTTTTTTAGTTTTTTCTAAATATCTTGAAAATGACTTAACCAATTTTGATGAAATTTAATATCCTAATTAAGTACCTTGGGGACCACAAAAAATGATAAATAAAGTTTTTAGTAAAATTATATTTTAAAGTACTTTACTCTAGAGTAAGAGAGTACTTTTTTAATTTTTTAAATTCTTTAAAATTTATTCATTTGAACCTTTTAATATAGCTCATTTAGCCTTGCTTAAATAAGAATGGATAGGCTTCTCTCTGTGAAATGCTAAAAATTTGGGAGGAAATTTTATAAGTAACTATAGCAACTGCGTTGTTTTCTTATCCCTTACCTTTGCAGAAGACATAGAGGAATCGACTTTAAACCAAAAATAGCGATTGATTCTCATCAAATACTTGAGGAATAACCATTCTATATTGGATTTTTGACGTTTCGGTTTTTATTGGTGACCATTTCTGAAGACATAGAGGAATCGACTTTAAACCAAAAATAGCGATTGATTCTCATCAAATACTTGAGGAATAACCATTCTATATTGGATTTTTGACGTTTCGGTTTTTATTGGTAACCATTGCTGAAGACATGGAGGAATCGACTTTAAACCAAAAATAGCGATCGATTCTCATCTAATACTTGAGGAATAACAATTCTACATTAGATTTTTGACGTTTCGATTATTATTGGTAACCATTGCTGAAGACATGGAGGAATCGACTTAAAATCAAAAATAACGATCGATTCTTATCTAATACTAGAGGAATAACCTTATTGCATTCCATTTTTGATGTTTTGACTATTAATGGCAACCTCTACTGAAAACGTGGAAGAATAGACTTAAAATCAAAAAGATAATCTTTTGATAAGCATCTTATGTACTAGTGCTAAAGCGATTGCCATTCCATTTTCAAGACATTTTGAATGTAATTCAATAATGGTTAACAATTCCTCTAGTATTAGATAAGAATCGATCGTTATTTTTGATTTTAAGTCGATTCCTCCATGTCTTTCAGCAATGGTTACCAATAATAATCGAAACGTCAAAAACCTAATGTAGAATTGTTATTCCTCAAGTATTAGATGAGAATCGATGTCTATTTTTGATTTTAAGTCGATTCCTCCATGTCTTCAGCAATGGTTACAATAATAACCGAAATGTCAAAAATCAAATGTAGAATGGTTATTCCTCAACTATTAAATGAGAATTATTTTTGAATTAATGTCAATATGAACTACAAATTGCAAGTGATATCTGATTAATAATAAAGGAACAAACATATTAATATTTCAAATGAATTTGGATAAAGTTTAGCAACGATCCGTTGCAGTTTATTTTTCAAATTTAACATTAGATTTCTTAAAAATATATTTTAGGACCGTCGCCCCAAAGCGAATCACTGCTTTGTGTGAGTGAGTTTTAGGAGTCAGAAATTAAATCTTGTGACTTCAACTCCACAGTCCCTGAGATGGAAATCGACCATCTTGCACAATGAATCAGCCTGTCCTATAAGAAAATCTTAAATGTCTCCTAATTCTATTGCTATAAAAGCAAGCTATGACTTCATGAGAACTCTGAATTATTTCCGATCTTATATATTGAGAGCTCTTAGAAATGGATTATTTCAAGATTCTCAAATCAACTTTGTATATTCCTTTTTTTCTATTATTACTACTTTAATAGTTCCTTAGCGAGAACAATTTTTATTCGACTAAAACTCTTCTGGACTTGTCTTTGACATGCTTGAACTAGAAGATATACCAGGCAGGCAGGGACTTCAAACCTTCTATCGGCACTCTTTTCGGAAAAATAATTCATTTTAATTGCCCCTTGAAACTATGCGACAATTTTATTTCATTTCGAGAACCAATATACTTTCAAAACAAAAAATATTTCTTATATAAATATTTGAAATAACGGATAATAATTTGAAAATTTAAAGATCCTCCTGAAATTTTGAAGTCGATATTTATGAAAATACTCTAAATGTTTGAAATTTTAGGGATGCGTCGCATCCACAGCCATCCATGGACCGCACGCACTGATATATACATATTTATATTCATTATATAGGTATATGTATATTGGCATAAGCAGTGGACAACCTTATTGATTTCTCCTCGAATCAACAACTCTGCTACTTTCGACAAACAAAATCTTTTCATTGGAATTTTTAGTTGATTTTTGTACATTTCGGCCTTCATGTTAGACTTTGTTTATGAAAAATACCACAAATTCATTGGTTCTCTATTCATCAACGACAAATAAAAAACGAATATCATAATATCTAATTTATTTTGGAAGATAAAAAAACACTCGGTATGACTCGGATTTGCACTTGGACGGTTTATTTCTTTCTTTAAGTATTTGATTGCATGAATTCATTTTCAAGGCATTGAAGTAATTCGAGATAAGTGAAACGAGGAGCGGATCATCTGCATTTGAAATTAATGCAATGATTGCCGCTCGTGTGTCTGTCTAATTGCTCGTGCTCGATTGCTTTTCATACAATCTTCATCTCGATCTTCAAACCAGAAACGATATCTTAGCATATTTGCTTGGTTTTAATAGTTAGGAACAAAGTTTGAGTTGTTATTAAATTCCCTCTCTCGGTTGCTCTTGTATGCAAACAATTTAATATAATCAACGAATTTGTAAGCAAATGTACTTACACTTGCACTTACACAGAGATCGAACGGGGTGGATTGGAGTACGGGACGGGACGGCTGAGAATACCGATAACGAAATAATACACCCTTATCAATATCTTGGAAACTAAATGAAGAACCAGTTTTTAAAAAAAGGAAATTTAAGAACAAATTCTTAGACAATTTTATTCGAATTTCCTTCTCCTTTTAGAATAATATTTACTTAGTTTAATTGTTCATTTATTCGAGAATTTCTTCGCAAATTCGATGCTATTTCATTTACATTTAGATAGGCCTAAAAGTAGAATCTTTTCTCATGAGAAATCAGAGTTAATTGAGTGATAAAATGAGCCGTAATCCATTGAAAATAAAAACTTTATTGATAGAATTATCTTAGAGAATTTTTTTGAAAGTTTATAATAAAAAAATAAGGACAAGTTTTTATGTGTGACTTTTTTAATTATCAGTCAACGTTTCGTCGACTTTGCCGACTTCTTCAGGGCTTCAAATAGTCATGCCACACATTCGTCTAAATTTTATTGTTATCTTCGTTACCAATGAAGACCACCAGAAACACAAATTTCAAAAATATTTTTGCCACATTCACATAAACAATTTTTCTTTCTTTTCTTTTTATATTAACAAATACATTAGATATAAAACAAAAATAACATAAATAGAAGACACTTTTTTAAAAATAGAATAGAATATTTTTTCTTTTTCTTTTGATCTTAAAAAAGTCACACATTAAAACTTGTCCTTATTTTTCTATTATAAACTTTCAAATTAATACAAATTATGTAAGGAAATGATAATAATAATCTTAGAAAATATTTAGAAATTTCCCTCTTACTGGAAGATAATGTTTTTACTCGATACACCCGGGAGAAAGGCAAAAAATGTTGCCTGGTGTGAGGGTCCAGAGGGTGTAGCCCCTGGCTAGCAAGAGGGCCGCCGAATGCGGGCCTTGCTGCTAATTTATAATAAAGAAAAGAAAGGGAAAATTGTTTATGTAAATGTGAAATTTTTTTTTTTTGAAATTTAATTTTCTCATGGACTTCAATGCTAACGGAGATAAAAGAAATACACTTTAGACCAGTGGTTCCCAACCTATGGTCCGCGGACCACTAGTGGTCCGTAAGAACTAAAATATGGTCCGCGAAAGATTTCAAACTTTGAATCAACACGCGCTGATTCATAACAAATAGCGAGCGTAGAATATTCTCTCGAGGTGGTCCGAATGTCACCATAAATACAAAATAGAAGAAACACTGTTAATTAATGTTACTTTTGAATTTTATGATTATATTAAAAATTATGTTTGGGATCGGATTAGCCGAGAGCTTAAGACACTAGCCTTCTAAGCAGGAGTCGGGTTCGAGTCCGAGTCCCTGCATTGATATTTGACCGGCTATAATCTGGTTCCTAGTCACCAATCCGTCTGGCAAGCGTGGTGACTTAATGCCAACCCTTCCATTTGATGGAAGAGGCCTATATTCAGGAGTGGATTGTCGCTATCGACAGGCTAATGATGATGATGATGATGTTAAACGTTTCGATTAAAGATTATTTTTAGATTGATAGAGTTTATTTTTTAACCTTGTGGTCCCTGCTAATAATAATGAAATCAAAATGGTCCCTGGCCAAAAAAAGGTTGGGAACCGCTGCTTTAGACGAATGTGATGCTCCTGAAATTTTGAAGTCGATCTTGTATATATATATAGAAGATGTAATTTCAAGTTTATTTAAATCAAGCAGAGGACAATCTCATTGATTTTTCTTTATGAATCAAACAACTCTGCTACTCTGGGAAAAATAAAATATTTTCAATGGCAATTTTAAGTTTACACTTTTAAATAATAATAACATAATTAGAAAGAAAAAATATGAATTTTAATCAACAGCGCCGCCTATCATCTGCTATGGTAGATAAATTATTGCCTTTGCTGTTAATTCGATTGCATAACAATCAAGGGGCTACCTAAGATTCATTGTTTTATGTATTTTTATTAAAAGAAAGACACGGTTTTGATTTAAACTAATTATTGATTGTGTTTATACCTGTTAGAAAAGTTGATTTTGAATTATATTAGACAAAATCCGGATATAATTATATTCAATATTTTTTTAATGATATCCCATAATTTTATACTTATTCATTTTTTGAACTCGCATTAAGTTTTCCACCAAGTATTCATACTATTAACATACCAATAATAGTTTAATAAAATAAATTATTAATTCAAGGTAAAATCCTAACTTGTTAATTTCACAATATATATCACCCTTATATATTTATATATATATATATATATATATATATGTATGTATTTTTTATAAAAACTTGCAATACAAATTTAAGGGCTATCGGGTATTTTTAATTAGTATTAAAAAATGAAAGTCAAAGTGATATTGAATTTAAAAGTCATTTAATAATGTGAATTTTTGTAGAGTATTTTCATAAATATATTTATGAAAATACTCTAAATCTTTTAAATTTTAGGGATCCACAGCATCCATGGATAGCAGGGCAATGCTACATACCATACCTAGAATATATTATATTATTTGCATTAAGCAGATGACATCCTCATTGATTTCTCTTTCTAAATAAAATTGTTATTTACTTAAGGAAAAAGTGAAGACTTTTTCAAAATTAACTAAGCTTTCTGCTTTAGTTATTTGGCAATTTTTTCCCAGCAACAGTTTTAGTAGAAATCTATTGGCAACGAAATTTAGGTTATTAATTTAAACAAATGGGTCGAATTCGAGATCATTATCATTAGATACAAACAACCGATAGCTAAGTAAGCAGGTCAAGTAGGAGACAGGCATTAAACCAAACGTTTCATACTTAACCAAAGCGTCAAATGTTTATGAAAGGCCTCTTATATAAATTATCTAAATATTTCATTAGAGTACTTATTTTAATTAAACGCTTTATAAACTTTTTATACTAATTTTTTATTTTAATAATTTACAATTTTTTATATTTTCTATAAATATAATTTTTTAGCTTCCTATAACTTTTTGGTTTAATTTTTATTTAATACACTTTATAGTATATTATTATATTCGAAAGTTTTTTATGAAGTCTAATAAAAAATATATTAAACAGATTAATCAGTCAGAATTTTATTATTATTAATTTTAGAAAGTTCCCCTCATAATAAAATTTCCACAACTTGTTCTTTTTTATTTAATTTTTTGTAAAGATCAGATTAATCTCCTATTTTTAATCCTCGACTTCACTTTTCAACTATAAAATCATCTCTCAATTTCGCTTTTTATTTTATAAATTATAGGGTAATTTAAATTTTATAAATTAAAGAGTTTTTTTAGTAACACAAACTATTAACACAGTAATTTTAATCAATTAGTATTATTTATTTACAAAGAGAAACAAAGAGGTTGTCCTCTGCTTGATGCAAATAAACATACATCATATATATATATATATATATATCGAAATTATATATCTGTATATATATTATTTATTTGTTTGAGACTATAGTTTCGAAGACTTGGTCTTCATCGTCAGTCTTTTATTAATTATCAATATTATTTTTCATGGGGTCAATACCGTATGTATTGAACAGCAAAATTGAATTATCACATAGCAATTTACTTAGAATGTTTTCTGTCAAAACAAACAATTTTAGAGAAAAGAAAGGGGAAAAAAGAGGAAAATCTAACCCCCCCCCTTTCCATTGTCCGTCTGTTCTTTGTTACAAAAAGGGATACATATGGTTAAATATGAATGTCAACTGGAAGTTAATTTTAATTTTAACTGGCTCCCAGCTAAGTTAAGATCGAAAATTTTCAATATCCATACGGTATTGATCCCATGAAAAATAATATTTATAATTAAAAAAAGACTGATGATGAAGACCAAGTCTTCGAAACTATAGTCTCAAACAAATAAATAATATATATACAGATATATAATTTCGATATATATATATATATATGTGTATGTTTATTTGCCTCAAGCAGAGGACAACCTCTTTGTTTCTCTTTGTGAATCAACAACTCTGCTACTCTCGGCAAAACAAAAACTTATCTATTATTTATTTGATTGATTTTCTTGAAAGTTTCGGTCACCCTTGGTTGACCATCTTCAGTAGTAAATTTCTTTCAAAATTTAGAATTTGTCACTTTGCATACATAGCTTGCATCTCACTCTTAACTCAGTAACATGCATATTTCAATAATTTATGAATACTTGTCATTGATTAAATTTTTTTAAACTGATGATCATCAGAGCCCGAAGAGAAGAAGAGCTCAGAAAATAAGACTCACCTTAAAAGTAGGACAATTACTAAGGGTTATTTTAGAGGGTGAAGTTAGAAAAAAGGATGAAAACAACATTATTTTTTAAATAATTAATTCCATGCGTTGAGTTTGTATTTACCACGAAGTAAGTGAAATCCAGGTTGTGTGCACTAAAAATAAATATTTTTTTACCTCATATGACTTTTGATGTTTTTAGATATTTCCACTTCTTTTGAAAAAAAAACAACAACTTTAAAGAATTTTTTAATAATTTCTCAAGAATCTATTTATGTTCTTTGTAATATATAAATTTTATAAAAGTTCTTTGTGAAGCCCAGATAAATTATACTTCGGCTGGCCAATAAATATGCACAAACTGGAAATAATTTTAATCGACGTTAGGCATCCCAAATAAGAGTTATATGAGTATGCGACGGTTTCTGGCTGGTGCTCAATTTTCGAGAGCCTAAAAACTACGAAAATTTCGGACTTTTTCAGATTTTCGCTTTTAATTCGAAAAAACATGCGTCCTACAGAAAATTACTCTTACCAAAATGAAATTACTCTTACCAAAATGAAAAGCATCAATTTTCTCGTCGTATAACGTAAAAGATAAGGCAGCCGTGGCAATTTTTACCAGCTTGGCGGAAAAGTGAATAATTCTTATTAGGTGGTCACAAGAAACCACTCTTCGAAATTTGGTGCAGACCCTCATAATAGTTTATAATTGGCTAAAAAATTAGATTGGCAAAGTTTCATCTTAATCGGACAATGGTAACCCGTGCCGTAATGGCTAAACGGCTGAACCGATTTGAACTTTTAAGTAGGTTATTCGACGCGAAATTTTATGCTCTTTTATTTTGGTAAGAATAAAATTTTCTGTAGGACGAATAGTTTTAAGAAGAAATCTGAAAAAGTCCAAATTATTTGTGGTTTTTAGGCCCTCAAAAATTTAGCACCAGCCAGAAACCGTCGCAAACTCATATAACTCTTATTTGGGATGCCTAACGTCGATTAAAATTATTTCCAGCTTGTGCATATTTATTGGCCAGTGGCCTCCTTTTTCAATCTAATTTACCTGAACTAGTGAGTGTTTTTGAAGAAACTTTAAGATCAGAGTTGAAATCCCAGAGAGAGAGCATTTGTTTAATCATTACTTATAAAAAAAAATAGATAAATAATAAGAATTCAAAAATAAAATAAAATGCAATAAAAGGTATAAAATAATTATCTAATTTAGTTACCTAAACGACGAAATATTAACATAAAGCCACTTTTTGAAGACGGTGCCAAAAATATACATTTCATGAATTAACTCTACGGATCTTACTTAGTACGTTTGGTGGGTACACTCGCTTATATAGTTTGTTTAGCACCGACTTCAAAAAGTGATTTCATGTTAATATTTCGGCGTTTAGTTCTAACTAAATAAGATAATTATTTTATACCTTTTTGTGCATTTTATTTTATTTGTTGCATTTAGTTTTTTGAATTCGGTTTTATTTTTTTTATAATTTTTTTAAAAAATTATTTTTTTCTCTTTTTAGTCTTCTTCTTCTTCTTCATCTTCTTCATAGGCTTTCGCCTGTTCTTCCAATAGTAAAAAAAGAATAAAGACGTTAGTTTCTTGCTGCGACATCCTTCCATCTTTTTTTCGGCCGCCCTCTGCTCCGTGTGCCACGTGGGCGATTTTCCTTCACGATTTTTGCAAGGCGGTCATCCGTCATTCGTTCCACATGTTCCCCCCATCCTCTCCTTCTCACATCGATCCATTGTACTATATCCTGGATTTCGCTTAGTTCTCTTAGATCATTGCTGAGGATTCTATCCCTTAATGTTTTCCCATGTATAGCCCTTATTATTCTCATCTCTGTTGTTCGGAGTAGTTGTTGGGTGGTAGTTGTTGATGCTCTAGTTTCTGCTGCATATGTTAACACGGGACGTACGCAGGTCTTATAAATTCGTACTTTGCTTTTTGCTGACATATATTTGTTTTTCCAGACCAAACCATATAGACATCCAGCTATCCTAGCACCTTTTGTTACTTGGGTTTTAACCTCTTGGCTCAGATCTCTGTGCGCCGAAATCTCGGCTCCCAAATAGTTAAATTTTTCAACTTGATCTAATGTTATATTTTTAAGTTTGATTTCACACTTAAGATGTTCTTTCGCTATCACAATACATTTTGTTTTTTCAATGGATATTTCCATATTTAATCTTTCTGCAATTTGGTCGAATTGAGATAAGAGAGTTTGCAGATTTTGCTCGCTGTCCGACACCAAAACCACGTCATCAGCATAGCACACAGCCTGTATGGAGTTTTCTCCCATTTTGTATCCAAGATGGGTCGTCAAATATGATAAAATTTTATCCATAATGAGATTGAAGAGCAAAGGACTTAACGAATCGCCCTGCCTCACTCCACTTGTTATTGAAATAGATCCCGATATCTTGTTATTTGATTTGATTTTTGCTCTTGTATTTGTGTTTAAATCCTTTATTATTCTAATTAATCTTTCTGGAACCTCTCTTTCTCTGAGACAACCTATTATATCTTCTAATCTTACCCGATCAAAAGCTTTTTTAAGATCTATGAAACATAAGTATGCCGGGTTGTTGAATTCGATTGATTTTTCAACTATTTGTCGTATAATAAATATAGCGTCAGTTGTTGAGCGGTTCTTTCTAAAACCCTGTTGTTCCTCTCTCGGTTTAATGTAGACCAGCAGTTTGTTAAGGATAACTTTAGTAAAGAGCTTTAGGATAGTATTTAGTAAAGTTATACCACGATAGTTATTAAGGTCTGCTTTACTACCTTTCTTAAATATAGGAATTATTAAGCTCTCTTTCCAGGACTTAGGGATTTCACATTGTGTCAAGATGTTCTGAAACATTTGAGTGATCTTCAGGACAAGCTCGCCGCCACCATACTTTAACATCTCATTGGATATGTTGTCAGGGCCCGGGGACTTTCTATTTTTCAGGGTTTTTACTTCTTTTTCTATTTCTTCCGTGGAAAAGAAGATGTCGTCAATATTATAAGTTAAAGGTTCGACATTAGGGCATATAGTGCTCGTGTAAAGATTACCGAAGAAATCTTCCCATTCTTCTATTGTAATTTTGTTGTTACCAACAAATTCATTCATCTCTTTTTTATTTTTCTTTATCATC